>PVKA01018173.1:0-29329 GCA_004027165.1 Ctenomys sociabilis
ATGCGGAGAGCGTGAGCAAGCAAAGGGGAGGGGGAAGGTAAAGGAGGAGGCAGAGAAGAGCCCCTGCCAACCATCGCAAGGGGAGGTGCCAAGTCTGAAGGTGCTTCCTGCAGGCATGGGGCCTGGCCCTTGCTGACTGATTCTGTAGGCACAACTGAAAACAGCACTGTAGTGTCAGTGAAACCAGCGCATACTCTTACATTTATAACTACTGTTGTAGGCAGGGGATACAAACTGTGTTAAATCTGTGTGATTTAACACAGAACACCTAACTTCTGGGATTATTTTATACTATTCAACCAAAGAGTCCAATGCAACAGTGCAGAAGATCTGCCCATACGCTGAAGGCCCAAACAATCCAGCTGGGGGCTGCATCCACAGCTACGCCTCACGCAAGTTGGCACCATGGATCTGCACTCACTGGGGAGGCCCAAAGGTCAGCAGTGGAAGCTAGAAAGTCTGTACCAGAGGGATGTAGGATCTGTGCGGGCGGGGCTGAGGGAGTGTCTCTTCCCAGTGGTAAAGTCACCTTGCCTTCCATCTTGTCTCCTTGAGGGCCTGGCCCTGTCTGACTGCCTATAATATTTCTATGTAACTTGGCTGCCTGCAACACTGGGATTGAGGTGTGCACCAGCGCACCTGGCTTTCTGTTGCCTGAGATGCTGCAGTCCTTAAGCTAGGCTCTTGGCAGGGCATGGTGTGGAAGCTGAGGCTCTGGATGTTTCTGTAAAGCAGAAACAACATCTACCAAGTCAGGCTCTGGGAAACCGCAGCAATGTGTGTGCGGCACCTGAATAAGGCCAGGCCCACAGTAGGCACACAATAATCGGCAGCTCCTGTTTCTGAGTGCCCCGACCCTACACTCCAGAGTCCATGCTGCCGCCTGCCATTGTCAGAGTGTAGATCTCATGGGGTCACAACTCCTGACAGGTGGAGAGTATCCCGGGGATGTGCTCTCTCTGTCCCCCCTCCCAGCCCCACAAATCCCTGCGAGACACTTCCATAGGCCTCATGTCCAGAAGACAAACATCTCTACTAGTCTTGGGAATGAAGCCACAGCCAGTTAATCTGGGTTAGAACAAGCTCCTTAAGAAACCCACTCATTTCATAAAGCAAAAGCTATGTGGATGGTGAGAGTGGATTTTCCTGTGGATTTTCATCACACAGGGTGATAACTGACCACAGCCAGGAACAAAGAAGTCTGAACTTTAAACTCTGAGTTAGAAACAAAAGCTTCACAACACATCACGCAAGTCATTGTTCCTTTGCTCTTTGAGCATCTTTGTGCAAGTGTCAGTTTGGATTGTTTTTGTTGCTGTTGTTTTGTGGTACCCACATTGAACTTGGGACCTTGCACTTGCCAGGCATGCGCTTATACCACTGAGCTATCTCCCCGCTCCTGTGAAAAATTCTTTTTAGGGTCCTAGAATGAAGCAGTGAAGGAGCCAGAAGCTTTCCTGCATTCAGATCACGACCTCTGCCAAGTGAGTCAGATAAGGCCTCAAGGTACAGACTAGGTAGAAAGATGACTTTGTGTTCTGGTTTGGGGCTGAGCATCTCATGAGAGCTAAATCCTCAAAGGTAAGATGTGGCCTGCCAGGTTCACATTCCCATGGCCTGGTCATGGGCCAAGACAGCTTCTCCAAGTAGTATTTCCTCTTTGTTGTTGTTGTTGTTTGTTGATGCCTTTGGCCTTGCTCCCTCTGAGGGGCAAGTCTTCCTGACCAGTCACCAGCTCCTGAGGAAAGCAGACAGACATCATGCACACCCACCCCACTATTGCACTTCAGGTAACCGCTGAAGGGCACACCGAGACCGCCCATCAGCGCTGGGACTTCTACAGTACCGCAGAGCTGAGCCCATGCCACTGTTGCAGGCAGCCAAGTTAGATAGAAATATTATAGGCAGTCAGACAGGGCCAGGCCCTCAAGGAGACACCGCAGAAGATGAAGATTCCTTACAACTGAGAAGAGACAGACGCTCCATATGGGCCACACCTCAAGACCAAGACAAAAGAGGAAACAAACACAGCTACATGAGCATTAGGAGGACACAGGCTCTGTGCTCAGGAGCTTGGCATCCAAGACTGATAACATCTAGGAAAGGAGCCGATCAGGTCATCTACCACAAAGACTTCAGTGTCCCTGCACCCGTACCTGGAGGAGGAAAGAATGGGGCATAGTGGAGCAGAGGGTGGGAACAACGCATCTGAGTATAGGACCTGCGTCCTCAGTCCTGTGGGGCAGGGCTTGATGGAGCTACTCTCTACAAGTCCTTGAGCCCTGGAAAATCCTCTTGGGCTTCTCCAATCAAAACCCACCAGGTGCTATTGGGCGTGATGGTGCCTGCCTATAACCCCAGCACTCTGGAGAGTTTGAGGCAGGAGGACTGCAAATTTGGCCCCAGACTGAGCAGTTTAGGGAATTAGATTTTTTTTTGGTCTCAATAATGTTTGTTTGCTTATTTATTTATGGTACCTGGGATTGAACTCAGGCCCTTGTGCTTGCCAGGGAAGCACTTATTCTACTGAACCATCTCCCCGGTCCCTCACTTTTTTAGTTCTTAATTCACTCAATAAATAATGTGATGTACTAGGTGAGGAGTCTGGGCTCTATCACTGTCCATAAAAATGCTCCCCTAAGCTTTAGTTTCTCTACTATAGAGTAATTTCCAAGATGAAAGAAGATAAAATATTTAGAGAAGAGCCAGGGATACAGCAAGACATAGAAAGTATGAACAGTTATTGCTACTGCAGTCATTCTTGGGATTACTATTTCCACTACTGTCGCTGTTGGTAGAACTCTCTTGCTGGGGGCTGGGGAGATGGCTCAGTGGAATAAACACTACCCTGGCAAGCACAAGGGCCTGAGTTCAATCCCTGGTTCCATAAAAAAAAAAGAATTGTTTTGCTGATTTTTGTCATGGGAAGGTAGGGAGGGTAGAAGGTAGAGACAGGACAGGGAATCCTGCAGCAAGACACACAGGAGGACTGCCACACAGCTCGTCTCTCCTCTCAATACCCAGGTTCTACAGGTTGTATCAAGACACCTGAGATACTTTCTGTCACATGTATAGTATGTCCTTCCCACTCCGTCACAGAGATGGAGCAAATGCAAGCCTGACAGTATTACATGGCTGAGACCGAACTGCTTAGCATCACGTCACATGAGCCCTGTTACTAAATCATGCGTCTTTCTTTGCAGGTTTTTTTGTTTGTTTTGGCAGAACCAGGGATTGAACTCAGGCCCTTGAGCTTGCCAGGGAAGTACTTATTCCACTGAGCCATCTCTCCAGCAATCCTCCGTCTTTCTAGTTAACACCCAGGTCACCAGCACAGCAAGGTCACACTGACAGTGAGGGTGCAGTTCCCGACCTGCCAGCAAATGGACTCTGATTAGCTGTTTATAATTATTAAATTCAGATTGTAAACCTTTTTGATTTATCTCTTCACTGGAAAACAGCTTGGGTGATTTCAAAGGCTTTGATGCCTTGCCTTTTATCTGTGACTTCTTTGGGGAGAGATTAGCAAAAGGATTTTATGTTCTTGTGTTTGCCCTTAGCTGGAACTTGAGTCAATAAATGGACCCACATTTTGGTTTTCTCCAGGGATAAGCAGGATTCAGAGTGGATCCAATTCCATTTTTGACTCAGCACCCCCCCCCCCCAGGCCCTCTGACACCTCCTTTTTACGATGTCTTCCCTTTTCTAGCATCCTGGAACACTGGTCTTTTTTTCTAGATGCTTCCATTATAGGGTCTGGGAACTTGGGAATCATGATTCTGAGTCAATGGTGAATAAATTTTAAGGAACATCACATGTTGTTAATATGCTCAGATGCCATTAATTATAGTTTTGAAGATGCTAGGCAGATTTGGTGAATTTATTTTATTTATTTATTTTTGGTGGAACCAGGGATTGAACTCAGGCCCTTGCGCTTACCAGGGAAGTGCTTATTCCACTGAGCCATCTCCCTGGCCCCCAATTTGGTGGATTTATATCTCAGTCTGGCACCATGCATATCCCAGAACCTCTGTGAACTCAGGCTCCTCACCTACTAAATGCAGTGTGAATATGCCTCCCTCCTAGGGAGATTAAAAATTTAATAGATCACCATCATCAGGCAACATCTAGTACTCAGCAACCGATCAAGGCCAGAGCAGTGGAACAAGAGACCCCGGGCAGAGGCCCGACAAATCTGTTTCCAAGAAAGACCCCCATAAAAATAAGGACACTGACCTATGCTAGGAGAACAGCTTCCATCCACAGAGATTTCCAGCAATCAGACAAGGAGCACCAAATTGAATTAATAAGAGCGCTTTTTCCTAAGCCTTCTAAACTACTATAGTTGTTTTATGTTTTTTCTATAGGCTCACAGATGCACTAGATTAATCACAGTCTTTGGTTCATAACTTGTTATCGCTGGTGCTTTTCTGGCCCTCTTATAGTTGTTTATTCATATATATATATTTTTTTTTTTTGTATTTTAGGGAAAGGTCTACAGGGTGTTCAGGGTCTCACTACTAGATCAGATTCATAGTGATCTGCCTGTTTACAGGCTCCCAAGAGCTGGGATTACAGGTGCGTGCCACCATAGCCCAGTCTCAAGTGCTGTCTCAGTGTGCCCCCGGGGCAGGGCTGGCCCAGCAGGCCCAGGGATAGAACCCTGGGCCCCAGAGCCTGCTTGCAGGCATTTTAATCTGTTGAGCTATTTGGCCAGCCCTATTCACTTCTATTTTTTTTTTTTGGCAGAACCAAGGATTGAACTCAGGCCCTTGCACTTGCCAGGGAAGCGCTTATTTCACTGAGCCATCTCCTCCACCCCATTACTTATTTTTTAAACACTGCAACATACTTCTTATTATTAAAAGTCTACACTGACAGAACGGTTTTAAACCATTATCAGTAAACATAACACACATATACATTCATATCTTATATGTGTGTGCATGTATATATGTGTATACGTACATGCACACATATACTATCAAGGAAATGTCCAAATAATTGCTTAAGTTCTAGAGAACTACTCCATGTAGCCAATCGACTTCGACTGTCCAGTTGCACTATTTCAGCTGCAAGAGTGCTTATCCATAACGGTGGTGGGAGGCCAAGCGGGCAAGCAGAGTTAATCCATTTGGCCTGTGCGGCTACCTTCTCCCATCTGAAATGACGCCAGTGCTGTACCATCTGCGAACCACCACTCCCCAGAGGCTCCTGAGCAGAGAGCCCCAACTGACAGCAAGCAGTGTTTTCAGCCCAGGGCAGCAAGGCTTCCCCTCCCCACTCCTCCTCACCCTGCTCTGGGGATCTGGAAGTGCTGGAGCCCATTTGTCATGCAAAACAGAGACGAAGGATCTCCAGCCACAGTCCTCTACAAACCGGGACATTCCCTTAAATAAACAAAAGATTCCCTCGCTGAACTCTTTGGTGTGGTCTGCTCACAACTTGAGTGGCTAGACTTCAATTTCTTCATGCAATATTCTGGCTATTTAAGATGACCCCCACCTCCCTTCCCTTTGCTGGAATACATAATAATTGTCTATCAAGAATCTGCTGCTGTCTACAGCCATAAACCCTGAACGCGCCCCATCTGGTGTGATCTCAGAAGCTAAGCAGGGTCAGGCCTGGTAAGTACTTGGATGGGAAGAATCCACTGCTTTCTGGGACCTTGACATGTATTAATCCGGATTCTTATTGCTGTACAGAGAAATTGCTACCTCTAAGGAAACCAAGGCTTGAGCTTAACTGACTTGACTGAGGCTGCTTAATGAGTATCTGTACAAAGCCAAGATTTCATATCAGGCCTGGCTCCTGTGCATCAGATACTGCCTGCCCACACCCCTTTGGTAATCACCAGTCTTCCGCACACTGCAGCTTTCTACAAACCAGATGTGCTGGTGAGTTCACACCACGGGGAGCGGCCTTTGACCTGTGAGGGGCTGGAGCTGGTAGCCAGGAACCCCAGCCCCCTAGAGCTCGGTGAGACAATTCTGGGGCAGCCCCAGGCTTTGTGTACCTTAGAATACCTGGGTATATATACATACACTTGAGTCAAGTTCTTCCTGAGGGTATTTATAATCATCCACAGTGGCTTATCCAGTGCCCACTACATAGAGGTGTTCAATAAAATATTTGTGAAATGAATCAACCATATGGTGAAATCCATTTATCTGATATTTCTGTTTGCTTGCTTTTGCTACTAGGGATTAAACCCAGTGAATTCACACCAAGCTACATATCCAGCTCTTATTTATTTTCAGTCAGGGTTTTGCTAAGTGCCAGGGTGCCCGGGCTGGGTCTGACTGAACTTGCGTTTTTCCCATCTCAGCCTCTCACAGAATCCTGGAATGACATGTGTGCATTACTCCAGCCTGCTTCCTGAGTTTTTATCATCAAAACAGGGATATGGTGGATTCTAGAATCAAAGTGGCATCTTAGAAGCTGTATTTCTTGGCATTTGGTCTTCCTAAGAAGAAATTTTACAGCCTTAGATTTACTATCTTGTGGGCAAGTGGGTTCCTTTGTTCACATGTACGAGGCAATACATATTTGCTAAGCTTTCTCTGTGTGTTGAACTGGGCCTTAGCAATGGCCAGGAAAGTTCTGGACTGGGAAGAATTCTAGTCTTAGTAAAACACTGATTTCCTTGTAAATAGATTAAATGCTGGGTAAATAGGCTTTGATTTTGCAAAACCCAGACCTTGGTTTCAGACCTCAGGACAATAGCGATCAGGACAGACTCTGAAGCACAGATTCAGGGTTAGAAAATGTAACACAGAGTACTATTCTCCCTTTGCCCAGCAGCCCACTTGTGGCTCACCTCAACTCTTGCACTTAAAACTTGACAGGACATGGCTGAACCATGGAAGAGGGGATGCCCTGCACCCCTGCATGGCCCTAGTGTCGAGAGCGCTTTGCCTCCCTCCCTGTAATGTGGGGCTACGGTGCCCCCATTCTCCACTTTCAGAGACAGCTGCAGGAGGGAAGACATGCCCCTGTCACCACCGCTGACGTACTTCCAGACACCACATCAGAAATGGTAACCGGCTTCTCTATTGTTCAATCATTTCTCCACAGACAGTTCTCCACAGACAGGAGAGCATTGCTCTCCTCTGAGTCACGACTATGCTGCAGACTGGTGGCCCCTGGGGCTGACTGGGCTCTCACTGGTCAGGAGCTGGGCTTGTGCTGCGGCATGGTACCAGCTCCGAGCTGCAGCTGCCTTCAGAGCAGTACACGGAGGAGGCAGGCAGCATTGCTGGCATGCTCAGGTCCACTGTTTGAGGGGAAGGACACACATCATTACGTGGACCCTTTCCACAGAGCTGGTTCCCTCCTCCTGTGTAAGAGGAATACCTTTAAGGACAAACAGCCAGCCTCTTGGAGATCTCTAGTTTTGTTTGATAGAGGGCTCATTTTGATCCCTAAGTTGTCTTCTTCTTGGGCCTGAGGAATTGTGGTCCAGATAAGGCCCCCTCACTGTGTGGAAGTGTCTGGGCCGATGCAGGCACCAAGGGGCAGCCGCTCCCGCAGGGCCTCGCAGTGTCAGGTCTGCTGCCCCCAAGCTGTCCAGGGGAGAGGACACAGGTGCCCAAAGAGGAGTCAATAGACACAAGTCACACTTTGCTCCATTTGCTTTATCCTTATTTTTTGACAAATGAGTATAAATTATTTTTCTATTTAAGAATAAATTAGACATGCATACCTCTTCAGCCCCCAAATACATCAGTATATATTTCCTAAGAACAGAATATCTTCTTGCATATAGTTACATATAAAAAAAAGAAGCAGGAAGTTTGACATTGACAAACTTCATCCACTATCCTTTTTTTTTTTTTGTATTTAGTAGAGGGTCTAAGGGAGCTACAGCATCTCACTACACAGATCAGACTTGTGATTCTCCTGTTTTCAGCCTTTCAAGCGCTGGAATTACAGGTACACACCACCATGCCCAGTCTCCATCATGTCTCAGCACGCCCCAGGGGTGGGGCCAGCATGACATGGGGGATCAAACCCAGGTCTCTGCACTCTGCCTGAGCAGGTGCTTTAGTCCACTGAGCTATCTGGCCAGCCCCATTATTTATTTTTAAAATATGTCTATTATCTAAAAATACATACTTTATAGGAATTATTTTTTATTTATTTAATGTATTTGAGCCAGGCATGGTGGCACAGGCCTGTCATCTCAGCACTCGGGGGGCTGAGGCAGGAGGATTGTTGTGAGTTCGAGACTAGCCTGAGCTACAAAGTGAGCTTAAGGCCAGCCTGAACTGCATAGTGAGACCCTGCCTCAAAAAGACAAAAAATAAATAAATAAAAATAATGTATTTGATACAAAGTCTCACTATGCAGCTCAGACTCACAGCAATCCTGTTTTCAGCATCCCCAGCACTGGGATTACAGGCGGCCACCGTTCCTGTTCTCTGAATGCCCAGGGCGAAGCCAGCACAGCACGTGGACCGAGGGATCAAACCCTGTCCCTGCACTTGCCTAATCAGAAGCTTAATCTGCTGAGCTATCTCACCAGCCCTAGGAATTGTTTTGTAGTCCAGAATCTAATTCAGGATCCTGCACTGCATTTATTATGTATTTCTTAATATTACATGAAACACAGGATTTATGTTTCTTGATTTTAACTTTTTTTTTTTTTTTTTTTTTTTAATGTTCTGGAGCTTGAAGCCAGGGCTGTGTGCATGCTAGCCCCCAACCCATTTTTTTTTTCTTTTTTCTTTTTTGAGACAGGGTCTCACTATGCAGTTCAGGCTGGCCTTAAGCTCACTTTGTAGCTCAGGCTGGTCTTGAACTCACAACAATCCTCCTGCCTCAGCCTCCCTAGTGCTGGGATTACAGGCATGTGCCACCATACCCAGCCCAAAAAATCAGTACAGGTTGGCTTTCCTTGGAATTATGATATAGGAGTTTTTGCAATTAATTTATTTTTATTTTTATTTTTTTTGCAGAACCGAGGATTGAACTCAGGTCCTTGCCCTTGCCAGGGAAGTGCTTATTCTACTGAGCCATCTCCCTGGCCCCCCTCACCCAATTTTTATTTGTTTGTTTGTTTGTTTTGAGACAGGGTCTCACTATGTAGTTCAGGCTGGCCTTAAGCTCACTCTGTAGCTCAGGCTGGTCTTGAACGCACAACAATCCTCCTGCCTCAGCCTCCCGAGCGCTGGGATTACAGACCTGAGCCACCATGCCCAGCCCCCAACCCAATTTTGATGGCTTTGAAACAGGCAACTTAGCTGTGTTATACAATTTTCTTGCATGTGGCTTAATTAGATGTTTTTCATGATTAGATTCAGACTATATATTTTAAAATATCTACAGTGATAGGACAATTCTTGAAATTGTACATTTTGTCACAGGGGTACGATAAGAACTGATGTGTTTCTTTCTTAGTAAATGACATCAGAAGACATATGGTACTAGCTTATCCTAATATAGCTATTGTCAGTTTCTATGTCTCCATTATAAACTTATAAATGTTCCCTTTTTTAGTAACAGCTACATTTTTTTTTAAATAGTGAGAACAGAATCTAGGGCCTCTGTGCTGAACTGCATCCCTAACCCTTTTTTATTTTGAAACAAAGTCTTGCACTAGGGAGATGGCTCAGTGGAATAAGCGCTTCCCTGGCAAGCGCAAGGACCTGAGTCCAATCCCTGGTTCTGCCAATAAACAAACAAATAAATGAAACAAAGTCTTGCCAAGTTGTTCAGGCTGGGCTGGAATCTGCAGCCCTCCTGCCTCAGCCTCCCGAGTGCTGTGCTCACAGGCACACGTACAGCCCTACCTGCAGTAACAAGTACACTGGAACCAGGGAGATGCCTCATCCACCAGGAAATGTCAGTTTCAGCGTGCACTGATGGTTTTCAAATTCCACCACCCTTTCTCTGTGTACACTGGTGCTTCCCTCCCTCTGTGCTGGGCTTTCCCCTCATCTCCAGAAGTCCCCTCCCCTCTTTCTCTGGTTTCATTTCCCCCAGTTTCAGTTACTCATGGTCTAAAAGGCTTAAAATTAAAACTTCCAGAAATAAACAACTCATGCTTTAAGTTTCACACCATTCTGCACAGCATGGTGCAATCCCACACTGCCCTACACCGTCCTGCCCCGAGCAGGGTGGATCTGCACTGCACACATTGCCGGCCAGCAGTCACTTAAGAGGCTGTGCACAGGACATGTTCTGTATATATACGTGGTGCTTGGTTCTGTCCCTCACTTCAGGCAGATGCTGGGAACTTAGACCACACCTCTCATGGGTGAGGAGGGACCCCTGTATTTACACAGGGTTCAAGGGTTCCTACTGACTCAGAGGAGTAAGGCCGATTGCTATCTTGCTGCTCGCTCAGAATCGGTGAGGCGGGCCACCCCAAGCTGGGGAGTTGTGTGCCCATCTTCAGTATTATCATTCTCTATACACCGCACTACTTTTTGGCATAAAAAAGCTACTCCAGGCTGGGTGTGGTGGCACATGCCTGTAATCCCAGCACTAGGGAGGCTGAGGCAGGAGGATTGTTGTGAGTTCGAGACCAACCTGAGCTACAAAGTGAGCTTAAGGCCAGCCTGAACTGCACAGTGAGACCCTGTCTCAAAAAGACAAAAAAAAAAAAAAAAGCCTCTCCAGGATCCTCTGATATTCTCCCAGCCTCAGCCCTGGCATCAGTGTTTTCTCGAGGAAGCCTTTGGATCCTTCTATAGGAGAATGGTATTTAGAAACTGAGACCTGGCCCCAAGTATGTTCTTTGCTAACTGGCTGTCACTATTTCTAGACCCTCTCCGTAAAGGGTTAATGTGTAATCATGAGTTAATTCTCAAGTTCCCATTCCAATCTAAAATGGATGTATGTATCTATTTAAAAAGGCTCTTTAGACTCTTGGTGTGGTGGCACACCCCTATAATCCCAGCACTTGGGAGGCTGAAAAACAGGAGGAAATCACTGTAAGTCTGATCTGTATAGTGAGACCCTGTACTAAATACATAAAAAAAATAAAATAGCTCTTTAGATGCCAGGAAGGGTGGTGCATGCCCATAATCCCAGCGCTCCGGAGGCTGAGGCAGCGGGATCACTGCAAGTTTGAGGCCTGCCTGGGCTGCAAAGTGAGCTCAAGGCCAGTGTAGTATACTTACCAGATATCTTTGTTTAGGGCTCTCCTTAAGCCATGCTGGGGTACAGCTTAGGTATAAATGTTTACTTGGGAACTGATCCTCAAAAAAACAGTGGGAGTGAGGAAGTAAGCCGGAGAAAGGAGGGAAGGCCAGGGAGCACGTGGAGCCAGCAGGTCACAGCTGGCAGGCCAGGGTTATGCCCACTGGGCACTCCCTGCCGGAGGGTGGCAAGCATCCATGACTCCTGGCCAGCCGGCCAGCTGAGCTTGAGGAGGTGGGAGTGTTCCTCCACCAGCTCCTCCCTCGGCTGACAGAAACACCATGGAATGTCACGGGCATGAACAGGGGACCCTGGAGATGGCCTCTGGAGTGACCCAGGCCCTGTGGGTGGGCACAGGGGCGTCTGCGCCAGCAGCTTTCATGCAGCATTGCACCCAACTCTCACGCAACTGAGGCAGTAAGAAAGTCACTGTTTTTAACTCATTGTCTAGGGGGCTTGCCAGTTAGCTCAGTTGTTTAAGCCCCTGCATGGGCAAACCCAGGTAGGCTCGGGGACCACAGTTCGATTTCCAGCTCCACATGCCACAACAGACCCTCCCTTTTGGCAGCTGAACCAGCGGAAAAAAAAAAAAAAAAAAAAATCCTTTAACTCATTGTCTACCCTGACTCCAGTGAGGAGAAAGGCTTACAATGGGGCACTTACCTGTAGCATCCCTGTAACCGCCCAAAGACTCAGTCCTCTGCTCTGAGCACAGAGACTCTGCCCATGCTTCTAGCTAAAATTTAGTTATGCTACTCTGTGCAGATTTATTAACCTTCATAAACAAACATGAGCAATATTTAATAGCTATATTCTATTTATAGCAAGGCATGGTCAATTCCTGTTTATCAAAGAAATAAATATAAACATTCCATCAAAAAGCAATGTAAGTAGCCGGGCATGGTGGTGCAGGCCTGTAATCCTAGCACTCGGGAGGCTGAGACAGGAGGATTGTTGTGAGTTCAAGACCAGCCTACAATGTGAGCTTAAGGCCAGCCTGACCTGCATAATGAGACCCTGTCTCAAAAAGACAAAAAAAAAAAAAAAAAAAAAAAAAAAAAAAAAAAAAAAAAAAAAAAAAAAAAAAAAAAAAAAAAAAAAAAAAAAAAGCAATGTAAGGGCAAATATATATGTTGCTTTTCTATAAAATTAAGCTCATTTCAAGTTAAGGGTTATGGTAAAAGAGGATTCACAAGAATGGGACTTAGGAAACAATTTTTGACCCTCTCACATTGTCACAAAATCATGTCACTGTCCCATGGATTTTGCTGCTAATGAAAAGAAAAAGCAACCCTCTCTGGCTCTCTCCCCTGCACAGCTGCAAAGAGATACCCGGCCCACCCATCCTTCAGAGGGTAACCTCTGCCTGCCCAGCCCAGCCACGGATTACAAATGAAATGCCTCTGTAACAAACCTAACTTTAGGTACAGGAAATGGGAGTAGCTGGGGGACAGAGAAGGGCCAGCCATGCTTTGTTTGAGGATGGGCACGTTATCTTTAGTGATGCTTCTTCCTTCCCCCTTTTGGGAGGGGAAGAGTTACTGGTGGGAAGCAAAACCTGCAGGATCTGTTTCCTGGACAGCTTTGTGGGAGATTTCCCTCTTCCCTGGTGTTGCCCAGTCCTGGCATGCAAATTTATGTTACACATTGTTAGGGCCAAGTCAGGCCCACAGTGAGGGGTGTTATTTTAATAGTGAAAATCACCCAAATGAGGAATTTAAGGATCCTTTCTCTATCTTGTAAACATCTAAACATCTTAACTGCAGATCCCCCCACCCCCAACTGGGGATTGAACTCAGGCCCTTGCACTTGCCAGGGAAGCGCTTATTCCACTGAGCCATCTCCCTGGCCCCTTTGACTGCCGATTTGAAATGGTGCTATGAAAACAGCTAAACAATTTTCTGAAACATCTATTTGAGTATTGTTTGCAACGTTATTACAATGCACACAATTTGTAGAAATAAATTTTGCTTGTGTGACAGGGTCTTGCTATGTAACCCAGGCTGGTCTTGAACTCACAGCAATCTGTCTATCTGTCTCGGCCTCCTGAGTGCTGGGATTTAAGGTGACACCACTATGCCCA
This sequence comes from Ctenomys sociabilis, assembly GCA_004027165.1. Classification (NCBI taxonomy): domain Eukaryota; kingdom Metazoa; phylum Chordata; class Mammalia; order Rodentia; family Ctenomyidae; genus Ctenomys; species Ctenomys sociabilis. The sequence continues at coordinate 13,232 of PVKA01018173.1, forward strand.
GCCTGTTTTATAAATTTTTGTCAGAAGTTATCAGATAATAATTGATGCTATCTCTGTCTTGCCTTATGCATAAGTTATAAAATAGAGCAACTGGTAAACTAGCATTCCCTGAGTGGTTGTCTGTTTTTAAGGCCCTCAAACCAGCTACGTGACCATAGGCATTTCACTTTTCTTTGTGGATCTCAGTTTCATTATCCGTAAACTGAGTGTAGGACAAGGTGACCTCTAAAGTTTTCTTCTAACATTTTATGACCACATGTGGCCAAAGAGATTGCTGAATAGGGGAGGAAGTGGCAATGAGAATGGTAGAAATTAGGAAACACTTTTCAGAAATCAGTCTGAGATTCTTGATTTGCCTAAAAACCACAAACTACAATAGTCCTGTGTATAAGTGTGGTTTTTGAAACATAACATCTGTGTTCAGGTCCCAGGGTAGCCCATGAAAAGGCCAAAGCAAGGTAACCTATAAATGGGTATTGAATGATGGAAGAATGAATAAAGGCAATTCCGTGGAGCCCATGGGGGCTGGAGAAGACCTTCTGGCATTAACATTCTCAGATTAAGATTAGAGTGCTAGGATTATAGGAAGTGGACCAAACAAGCAAAGGTTTAGGGAAAGAAAGAAAGAATGGGCAAAAGGACAGTGAATGGGGAGAGAAAAAGCCACACATAACAAACACACACACACACACACACACACACACAAAGTTGACTCACTATAGGCAGGAGTTGGGGGGGTTACTTTATTAAATTTTTGGTTTGGGAGAGTCTCCACCCCCACAATGGGGGTTGAACCAGGGGCCTGGTCAGCATAGACTGCTGGCACCTTACCATGGAAAGCACAGCCACCAGCACCACACACCGCCACCCCACGAAGGCCTCCCTGCACCCACACGTTTTCTCTAGAAGGCACATCACAGTCTTCTCGCACTGGACGGTGCCCGGCACCACACCTGCACAGCATTTTTAACAGTGAGCTCACCAAGAGAAACGACTGAAGTGTGAAAGCGTGGCACCCCACAGGCCGTAGCCACCCCTGCGTGCACCAGGAGAGCTGAAACTCAAGGCAGAAGAGCACTGCCTTCCTCGGCGCTGGCAGGGTCCTGCGTGGAGGTTTGCATTTCACAGCGTCATGCATGTAATGATGAGTGATGACACGGTGCTCTGAATATTAATGATGGGGCTACAGATGCGTGTTAGAAAAATTCACGAGTACAAAATCTGTGAACAGTGCAACTCTATAGTCAGTGTGTCTGTATATGGAGAGAGGTCGGGAAAAAATTCAGGAATCGAGGAAATGAGCAGGAGGAGCTCGGGGCTCAGGGTGGGACAGGCTCCGCGGAGCAGGAAAAGCAGGACTCATGGAGCTGCCCGCCTTCCTGCCTAGATCCCTTTCATCAAAGAGATACAAAAATGCTTTAGGGACTTCACTCTGAGCTACTCAGAACACGGGACCTCACTAAGTCGTTAAAGTTCCCAGGTTGGGCTCCAATTTGTTTATAACCACTCTGCCTCAGCCTCCCACTAGAGCGCTATGATTATAGGCATGTGTCGCCATGCCCAGGCACTTCTGAACGCAAGATCTCATACAGTCTGGGAAGACGCCTGCCATAGGGGAAAGGTAGCGGCACTCACTCACACTGCATGTGTGCATCCAAAGCCTCAGCTCTTGGTGAAATGCCTGACTAGGCCTCTCCCCTGACACCAGCCTGGGGCAGGCAACAGACGAAGACCCAGTTTCTCCTTCTTGGTGAGAATGCACACAGCCTCTGTCACAGCAAACACCATAAGCACAAGGACAGCTGGCTGACTGGGGGATTTCCACCTGAAATCAAAGGCAGCAGCACGAGTTTTTACTGTCGCCTCACCCAGGAAACCAGAATACAAAACCTGCTTCTGTACACGCGTGCGCAAGAGACAGAGAGAGAGAGAGAGACAGAGAGAGAAACAGAGACAGAGACAGAGACAGACAGAAAGATAGAGACAGATACAGATCAGAGAGTTTCCTGAGGGCAAAGACTTTTCTTGAAATGCCTGCCATTCACAGTTGGCATCTTCTGATTCTTGAGGTGAGGAATGGGAGGGAGGAGTTAAATCCAGATGCCACATTCTCAGATTAAAATTAAAGTCTGCCAATACGAAGGGGTGGCAGTGGGGGGGGCTCCAAAGGCAGGAGCAGAGCCAGAAATTAGAGAGCCACCTTCAGCCTGCATCACTCTCCTTTTTTTTTTTTGCAGAATCAGGGATTGAACTCAGGCCCTCGCACTTACCAGGGAAGCACTTATTCCACTGAGCCATCTCCCTGCCCCCCCCCTTTAAGGAGACACTGTACAGTAAGTCTGGCCAGCAGATACCTAGAGATATGTCCAGGATGTTTATAACAGCAAAGAACTGGAAACGACAGACTACACACTAGTAGGAAATGGCACTTGGGGCATGCATCAACATTCCTGTCAGTCAAAACCGAGCCGTCAATCAAGCGTTCTTCCACAGGCACGTGCCCAGGCTGTGTGGCTGCATTGGGACACGCAAGATGCCTGTGTCCGAACTCAGGCCTCCTGTGAGCCTCAAAGCCAGAGCTGCACTCGCTCTTCCCCTCGGGTTCACTGTGACCCAAACAGAGTCACAAGTCCACGGAGCCTCCCTCCTTCCAGACTGGTAGTTCTTGAGTTTTGATCTCAGGATCCCTCCATAATTTTAGAAAACTTTTAAGGGCCACAACGAGCTTCTGTTTTCAGTATCTTAATACAAAGTGGCCACATTTTCTCAACCACAGTGAAAAGAGTAACAGCGGTTTATGTTCTGACAATGCACCTAGGTGGCTGGCAGACAGAGGAGAGTTGGGCCCCTGTCATCTATGGTGACGGGTGTTATTCCAGCCAACAAACAGTTGTTGCACTTGCTCCAGGTCTCAGAAGTTCTTAGGGTCCTTGGGTCACTCTGTGGCAACATTTTCAGCCACGCTTTTCTCTGGCAGAGCTGTCACTCACACAGACAACCAAGTCACTTCCGATTCCTTCAAGCCATCCACAGTGGCCGTGGCTCATGGAGTTACTTGCCTACCCGGGCGATCTTCTACCTGTCCTAACCCTGTCACGGTCCCTTAATGAGTGCTCTGCCCAGGCCAGGTATGTATGGGTGTCTAGCTCTATGCTGCTCCTGTGCACCTCTCACAACCCACTCCGGTAGTCACCTCTTCTAGGAAGCCTTCCCTGAGAGTTTCCTCTATTTTTTAGATATTTATTTTATGCATATGTATGGGATTAAATTGTAGTGCCATATACAACAAGCAAATCATGGCCCACCTGTCATCCCTCCCTCTCCAGGAAGAAACCACTGCAATCAGTTCTTTCTGTATTCTTTCAGAGCTTCCCTCAAAAGAAATTAGTAGATCCTCAGTTTTATCCAAATAGTTTGCTTAACAGTGTATCTTGGAAGGCCTTTGGCTCAGTTACTCTTCCCTCATTGCTGGGACAAATACCAGACCCTCAAACTGAAGGAAGGAAAGGTTTATTTAGCTCACAGTTAGTGGAGGTTTCAGTCCATACTCAGCTGGCTCCAAGGCAGACAGGCACATGGCAGAGGGCAGCCTTTCATGCGGGCAGTGAAGAGCAGAGAGCTAAGGGAGTGGCAGCTGCTATGGTCACTAGCTGACCCCTCTCCCCTCCTTGTACTGGAATACAAGTTACCTGCCCCAGGGTAGGTGCAGCGTCCACGCCCACAATAATCACCAACTCCAGGAGTCACCCCATGATTTCATGAAGTTTTGGGGGCTCACCTGGACACAAACCAGCCTTTCACACTATCAAGGAAAAACTAGTCTAATTTGTTTTCAACAACAGTTGCAAATTTAAATGCGCCAGAACCCCTCTGCCTGCACCCATCAGAGCCTGTTTGCATCGACCGACCAGAGTCCACACATTCTCAGTTGTGAGTCCCTCTAGACTTCCCAGACCTCAGTCCTTTGAAAACACTAGGAATATATCCTTGCATCAGTTTCTACTAAAGCCAATCACCTGCCATGTCTGGAACAGCAACCACGCCCAGGTTGCCTCTAGCCCCGTTAATCACGAAGTTCACATCTATCGGAAGAATGGGAGCCAGGGGGTGAATGCTCAGGAACTCTAGGGGCACAGTGGACAACTGACTGGGCGCCCAACAGCAATCGCACCGTCACTGCGGAGCCAACTGCCACACCTATGTCTGGAGCCAGAAAGATGGTATCTGGAAGCCAACCTTACTGATCCTGAGGATTAACCGTGCAGACACTGTTGTGACGTGGTCCCCTCTAGAGAACAAATGTGCTGTGGGAGGTGGGGCACTGTTCATTTCTGTTTGTTACTTCAAGTCCTAAAAGGACTGGTGGATAAACAAGCACACGCAGAAGCCAATTTGCTCTACAGCCCTCAGCTTGGGCTGGCATCCCAACGATGTTTGGTTGGCACCAGGATCCTGTAATTTCAAATGCAGGGTGTTTTCTGCCTACATTAAAGAAGTGGATGAAAAGCCGGCCAGTATGCCCCGGGGCAGCAAGGTGTCTTTTTGCCAGCTGATGTCACAATTCAGTGGCAGTGGCACTGGTGGCTGGGACCATGGGGTCAGCTTCTCTGCCAGTGGGAGCCACCTGGCTTGGGTCAGCCATGGCAGCACCGTGTCTGTTGCTGGGAAACAGGAAAGGGTAAAAGAGGTATGTAAACTGTCTGCTAGTAAAAACAAGTAAAAATTCTGACTGTTAAAATAAATAAATGTGCCATAACCTAAGCTTGCCTAAGCAGGCGCTTTAGCCCACTAGGCCCCAGCAAATGCCTCTGTAGATGAGAAAGCCTACACACACACACACGCAGGAGACTGCAGTGTCAACATCCAGGAACAGAACTGCTGGGTCCAGGTGAACGCGTATCTGCAATTTTGGTAAATGCTGCCAAGCTGTCCTTCATAAAGCCTGCTCACACTTTGCTCCACATGTATTACACACATTGAAAGCATCTGTTACCCTCACTTTAAAATCTCTGCCAATGTGGCAGGTAAAAAAATGATGCCATAATTAAGTCTGATTCAATATTTTTCTAAGACAAAGTTCTGGGGTTGTGCTGTCCAATATGCTAGCCACTAGGTCCATCTCTCTGTTCAGATTTATATTTCAATTCAGTAAAATTAAAACCTCAGTCCCTCGGTTGTACGAGCCACCCTTCTAGAGATCAGCGGTCACTGTGGACCACAGTCTCTGGTGGGACAGAGCAGATGTTCCAGTGTCTGCAGGACTTCTGGGCTGTGCTGCTCTAAAGCTGGGCCATGTGTGATTTCTGGGCCCCAAAATCTGACCGGTCCCCCACAAATGCTCTCCACACACAAAGGCACTGGGGTTTGGAAGGTTTTGTATGAAAGAAGGTAAAGTATGCGCTTAAGTTTTATACCAATTACATGTCAAAATGCTAATACTTAGGTTTATTAAACAAAATGCATTTTAAAAATTAATTCCGCCTCTTTCTGTTTGCTTCCTGTCATGCAGCTACCAGGAAATTTCAATGTAGACATGTTGCCTGCATCCATCTATTGAACAACGCAGCTGCAGAAAGCACAGTGCTCTGCTGAGATCTAGATTTTAGCACTTTCCTTTTTACATGGAAATAACTGCAGTTCATGTTGCTATAATGAAAGAGAGACTTGCCAGGCATGATGGCACACTATTGTAATCCCAGCACTCAGGAGGCTGAGGCAGGAGGATCACTGAGAGCTCAAGACCAGCCTGGACTACAAAGTGAGCTCAAGGCCAGCCTCAACTACAGCCAGACCCTGTCTCAAAAAGACCAAAAACAAAACAAAACAAAAAGCAAACAAACAAAAAAGACACACAGACAGAGAGACAGAGAGAAAAGGAGACTTACTGGAACCACTTTCGCCCCTCAGCCCTTCTCTGCCCTGTGCACAGACTACCAACAGAAGCAGAAGGCTGCTGTGGTGATCCTGCTGATAAAGGGCTGGCCTTGAAACAAACCATATACTCCCCACCTGGGCGGCCACAGGCAGGAAGCTGTGGCATCGCTGACCTCGAGCTAGCTAGCGAGCAAGCCAGAGGGGACTGATTTCCCGGTGCTGTGAAAACAATGCACAGAGAACTAAGAATAGAAGAATGGCTCCAAGTAAGATTTCCAGGACTCTGTAGGACGCCTTTCTTCAGGCTCCGTCCCCACCGCACCTCCACCCTTCATGTGACCTGGCTAGGCATAGAGGCCCCACCTCTGTGGCCAGTTCATGGGGCTCTGGGGGAGGACCAAAGGATAGAGTGGAAAGGGGGGGCCAGAGAAAGAGGGGATGAGGGTTCTGCCCCATGTTAATATTCTACAGCAGAAGGGCCAGCGAGATAGCTCAGTGGACAAAGCACCTGTGTAGACAAGCACGGGGGCCGGGGTTCAATCTCTGACTCCACAAGCCACTGGCCCTGCCCCCAGGTGCACTGAACCAGGGACAGAGTCTGGGCTTGATGGTGCACGCCTGTAATCCCAGGGCTGGGGAGCTTGAAAACAGGAGAATCTGCAAATCCAAGCTGCTTAGTGAGACCCTACACACACACACACACACACACACACACACACACACATACACACACACAGCAGAGATGAGACATAAGTGATTCTGTTGTCCACATTTTTGGCTTGGGATATGAAGGACAAGAAAACTCAGCCCCACATAAAATGGATGGGTCAGAATGGCAACTGGACTCTGGAAAAGGTACTAAGTAAGTTAGATCAAACAGTAGATGAGCAAACATCTTCTGCTTGGAGATAAACTAATTTTATGATGATGATTAGCTGTGTGCCTTTGGGAAGCAAATTAGCCCCTCTAGGCCTCAGCTGCACAGTCCACCCATAAAGAAAATGATCCGCAGTTTCCTGTTTCATTCAGTGCAAAACTTCTGCGACCTCCTCACTGACACTGGGAGGCTGATTCGGATCAGGCTCTGAACCTGACGGTGGTCCTCAGGCATCCCTTCCATTGCACCAGCTTCCTAATGGAGACGGGAAAGGGGAAGAGGGAGGGGGGCAGGGTGAGGAACTGAGGTGAAGGAATAGAGCAGGGCTCTCCACCTGCGCTGCGGGCCTGCACAGAAGCATTCACGGCTGTGCGCTTCGCTGAAGAGAACGCCCAGGGTTCACGCCACCGCAGGGGCAGGGACTAGGGACTCCGAGCCACTGGGAAAGGCTGAGCACCCCGTAACATGAAACGGTCCACAGGGGGTATGAAGAAACAAATACTTCAGTGAGCCCACGCCTCCGTGACGCAAAGCTGGCCCGTCTTCCCACGGTGGGCTGTCTCTCACGTGGGTCCTCCACGCACGCAGCTAGGCTCCACCCACTTGCCCCTTTCTCCCGTCAGGTGCAGTTAGCTGTTCTCATCAACTTGGGCAGTTTTGCTCCAAGACTGCCCTGCCAAGGGAGGGGGACAGTATTGGACACAGTACACACTCGAGAACATAGGCTGAGTGGTGATCTCTGCGCTAGATTAAATTATTCTCAGCAAATATTTCTGCCCTCCTCTGCTCTCCGTGGCTTGGTCTGTGCCCTCTTCTAGTCAAGGGAACCCGGGAAGAAGGGCCAGGGCGCCAATTCTGAGCCTATACATTAAGACACTGTATGTTTTGGCCTGCTTCTCTGGACCTCTGACTTGCACAAGAGAAGTGCACTCATATGAGTCCACAGGGGGCAGGTAATCGTGGCCCCTCTGCACACCTCTGAGCAGAAGAGATGCCTGCTACTATTGACCACTGAGGCTGGGATGCTTGTTACATGACGCAAGCAGGCAGAACGTCTCCTTTACTATTTTCAGAGATTTCAGGCTGAGAGAGATCTTTTCATAGATGGCAGAAATGAGGTTGTTTTGTGACTCTTCACTTCCTCTCTGAGCCGGTAATGGCCTGTTCAGACAGCAAAGGCTCCGGAGATGCACATTTTGAACATCTTGGCACTTGACCCAGAATCAGGCTCCAAGGCTGAGTTTGGAGCCAGGTCTGACGAAAGGATAGGGTCACACTGTTCATTCCTGGGGGAAGAATGGAGCCAGGTCTAGGGGCCCCCTAGATCTCAGACACTCAGTCACTAGTTCTTCCTCCTCAGAGTGTGGGATATGGGCCCCAGTATGACAGAAGATCATTTCAGACCTTCTGCAATAGACCTATCCATATTCATTACAATATGGAAATAAGTCAACGTGTGATCTTGGGACTATTACTGCCTGGGATGAATCTAACACTTAAAAAGAAAATACACTCCCCCCAAACACAGACAATTTAAAATTGAAAATAAGTTAAAAATGACAGTAAGGTGGTATGTGCATATGATACAGAAGAGTGAGACTGGAAAAACACAGACCTATTTTGAGATTCCTTTCCTACAAATCTCAGTTGGAATCATGGAGGGCATTTTGGAGAATATACTCTAGTTGAAGGGCTTCTGGCTTCTATTTTCTAAACTCTTCATGACCCACATGACAGGCATTACCATCATCCCTGCTCCTGAGCTCCAGTCACAGGGTAAGCAACAACGAGGATCAGAACTAAGGGTGCCTGCCTCCAGGACCTGGGTTCCTCACAGGAATGTGGTAAGATCAAAATATACAGCCACTGTGTAAATTTTCAAAACTTTATTATAGTAAAAGACGCTCTACCATGAAAATCCTTAAAATGCTCTCCTCACTCTGAACACTGTCATCCTATGATTCCTGCCTCTTTTGGAAGCAATTCTGAAAATCCTCCTTTGTAAGGAGGCCTTATGAGATGTGTTCAGACTACAACGATCGCTGCTGTGAGCCGTCCTTCAAAAGGCCGGCGAATAAACACGCTATGGCAAGCATTGAGCTACTTTAGTCTCTGAATCTGGCACCCTGAAACTTCCGGCTCTTCCCCAAGGTCAAAATGACCACGAAAGTTGTTTTTTTTTTTTTTTTTTTTTTCACTAAAGGTATTTTTTAACTAACTCAGGCCACGGAAGGAGCCTCAATAGCACAACTAAAGACCCGAAAGAGGGCTTCCAGACCTGCTTCTCAAGGTGGCAAGAATGATGGGACAGTGTGTTAGAAGGGAAGGGGAATGTTGGGGCGATGGTTAATGACTATGTGTTTAAACATTCAAGCACACCACAGTTTTCAATCTCATCTCACATATTTCTACTGCCCCTGGATGAAGAATCTGGTACCAGGGAAACTAGCGCTGCCCACAGTTAACTGTAGAACCTGGAACATGGACACCCCCAAAGGCAAGGATTTAGCCCCACGTACAAGGATAACTGAGGAGGGAACATTTGAGCTTAGGGAGGAGCCTGCTGGGGTTCAAGGGAAGAAAGGGAGAGGGGTGGGCATCACTGAGGGTGGAGCAAGGAGAAGTGGGGAGAGGAACCAGGCAGCCAGGCTGAGGCAGGGGCACCGCGGAGGTGGGAAAGCCAGAATGCAGATAAAGGTCTTCATAAAAAGGGGCGTCTGGGCAAGGGCCAGCACCCGGGCGCTTCCTCATGCTCCCAGGATGCCTGCCAGCATTGGATCCTGGCTCCTGGACATTCACATGGTCTATATTTAGGTCCTGATGGTACCCATTGTTTCTGCTCTGGTGGACCTCACCTCCTGGACCTTGTCCCCTGAGTCACACAGCAATCAGCTTTCCTTTCCAGGGCTCCTGCTTCTAGCTCTGGGCAGGCTGTGAAGACATGGCTCGAAAAGGGGCTTTCAACCTTCCACGTAGTATGCTGCTTCTTTCCCTCCATAAGATCAAGCCTGGTCCACGTTTATTGTAAAACACTTGGAAGCCCTACTCTTGCTAGGCCCACATACAGCCAGAATGCTTTTCACTAGTGGCCATCTACATGTTCTAGAGTCAGCATGACATGGACAGGCATCAAGTCTGCTGAGCACTGATCCTGCTAGCACATCAGTTATGATTTGGGACAACCTCATAAGGCAGGGTTAAAACTTCTCTTCTAGGGCCGGCCAAATAGCTCAGCAGGTTAAAGCACCTGCAAGCAGGTGCAGGGGCTGGGGGTTCTATCCCCAGGCCAGCTGTGCTGGCCCCTCCTCCGGGGCTCTCTGAGACAGCAATTGACACTGGACATGGTGGCTCACATCTGTAATCCCAGCTCTCCGGAAGCTGTAAACAGGCAGATCACTATGAGTGCGATCTAGTAGTGAGACCCTGAACACCCTGTAGACCCTTCCATAAAATACAAAACAAACAAAAAAAACAAAAACTTTCAGCCACTATTTATAATCATCACTTACAGTGGAGAACATAGGTTCAGAGAGATCTGGCAACATGTTTTGGATCACATTGCTCGTAAAAAAGGAAAACTTGAATTCGAATCCACATGTCTGGTTCTAAAACCTGTTTGTTTAACCATCACACCACCAGCTCTTCACAGATACAGATCCACCTTGGCCAGATATAAGAGGACAAATTTATGAGATCTGTGAAAGACTCCCCCACTTTCCTCGTCTCTCCCACATCCAAGCCCAATTCCCCTAGACCCTTTCTCTGGAGATGCACAGAGGTAAGAAATCAAACTTCACTCTGTGATGTTTGCAAGAGCAGAATAAAGATCAAAAGCAAGCTAGCCGATTCCATGTGGAATTCAAGCTGGGGTCCTTGGGAAATGGGGGCTTGACTGAAATCACTCATTAAATCATCAGAGTTTGAAATAGGGAAGATGTAAAGACCAGCTTTCACTTTTTGCATGAGATAGCTGCATACCACAGGCTCCAGCGGAGCTAAGGTGAATTCAGAGACAGCATCACTGGTAGGGAAACTGGATCTAGAGGAAGAAGTGACTGGGCGCTACCTGGAACACACTCAGCACCCATCAAAATGCAGTGACACCACCCAAGCAGAAAGTAAATGGTCGCTGCAGATGCACGCAGCATAGATTCAGGAAGGCCCCCAGACTAAACCATCACATAGCACTGATGGCTGAGAGTCAGTTCTGGACCCATTCTGCCTGGTTCTGATGTCTGATTCACTAGCTAGTTACAAATTAGTATAAATTATTTGTTCTGTACCTCACTTTTTCCCATCTGCATTATTATTGGGAAAATAATAATAATAGCCAACGGTTGACCAGATAGCTCAGAGGACTAAAGTGCCTGTTTAGGCAGGAGCAAAGACCGGGATTGGATCCACCCCCAGGGCGTGCTGAGAGGGCAATTGAGACTGGGTGTGGTGGCACTGCCTGTTATCCCAGCCCTTAGGAGGCTGAAAGCAGGAGGCTCACTATAAGTCCAATCTACATGATGAGACCCTATAGAGCCTGTAGCAAATATATTAAAAAAAAAAAGAAAGAAAATGACCAGGGGACCAATATTGGTAAAGATATGAAAAATATGGACTCTAGGTGGGAATATAATATGGTACAGGTGCTGTGGAAAATGGCACGGCTGACCCTTAAAAATTAAAACTTATGGGGTTGGGGAGATGGCTCAGTGGAATAAGCGCTTCCCTGGCAAGTGCAAGGTCCTGAGTTCAATCCCTGGTTCTGCCAAAAAAAAAAAAAAATTAAAACTTATGATCCAGCAATGCCGCTCTTGGGCATATACCCAACAAAACCAAAAAAGATATCTATCTGTACACTAAGTTCATAGCAACATTCTTCACAACAGCTAAAAATGGAAAGAACCCAAAGGCCCACTGGGGAATGAACAGAGGAGCAAAACAGTACCCATGAAGAAACGAATACCAGCCTTGGCAAAGCGGGTATTCTAATGTATGGCACAGCATCAGTACCCCTTAACGATGTTAGGCAAAGCGAAATAAGCCAGTTACCAAGAGGCAAACACTGATTCAATGTGTAAGAAACAGTCAAAATCAGAGACAACACACAATGGTGGTTACTGGGCTGGAGGAGGGGAACAGTAAAGCCCTAACGGTTACAGAGTTTCAGCTTTACAAGATGAAAACAATTATGGAGATGAATGATACAGATGGTTGAACAGCATTAGCAAAGGATTTATAGCCCTGAACTGTATGCTTAAAATGGGTTAGATGTCACATTTACTGTGGTGTGACTTTCATCACAATAAAAGTAACTGGCAGGTCTATGTGCCCTGTGGGAGAGTTGGATCCCGGATTAGAAAAACCAGGCTCAGAGACAGTGCCAGGCAGGCATAGGAACATTCAAAACTGTAGGTATTTCCTTTAAAAAGTTAAGTCTGACTTATCCGAAACTTCAACACCACGCCCCCCAAACAAATAAAACAAATACATCTCCTGCCACTTCTCCCTAAATAATCTAAGCCCAGCAATGTGACTCTGCAGGAGAAGCCCCGCACCCCTGTGGCTATGTGACTTCATCCTCCCAAGGATAAACCCATTCTCAACACCAAGATCACATTAACATTAGAGAAACCTAAAAAGGAGTTATGCAGGGGAATGAATTCCCCCAACCCTCCCTAGCCACCTTCTCACACAAAAAAGAGAATATACTCTTGGAAATCCACTTGGTGAATCAACAACAATGTCAAAACAGAAGACAGAAGCAAATCTTCTCTCTTCCCCATCCCATGAACCAAAGCAGGTCTTCTGAGAAAGTTAAAATGGTATCACCACTGAGCAGAGAGAACAGCCTTCTCCCCCTGCTGTCCTCCAATCACAGAGCTGGGGGGGGGCAGGGTCTGTGGCGTGCACCATCGCAACCACACATGGCTCGCTGTGGTCTCAAACACAACCCCACGGCTCCTTCCTGACTCAGGCTAACGTGAGGCAGGAATCTGGCTCCATCATCCAGGTCTCTTTAAGAGCAGCCCACAGTGAGTTCCTTGGGGAAAAAAAAAGACCATTGTCCCTTCCCACGTCTCAGGTCCTGGCCAGGGTGGGAGCCACAGCCCACACTCCTGGCTCAGCAACAGCCGCTTACCTGTGCCGGGACAAAGAAGCAGCACCACACCATGGGGCACCCTGTCCGCATCCACCCCAAGTCCCGGCCCCTAATAGCAGCGGAGCTCCACAGATGGGATTCTCCGAGCAGAGCCAAGCATGGTTTCCCTGAAGGAACTCCTCCCCACCACTTGGGCTGCATGACAGGAAGTGACAAAGGCCATCGGTTATAAGTGTCAGAAGCAGAGAGCTGCCCCAGCCCCAGGCTCCCCACCTCTAGCAGTTTCCTTGCTGCTAGAGCTGCTCTGTTATAGCACTCTGTCTTTTTCAGCCAAAGGCATACCGTAACTCAGTTTTTGCTGCTGATTCTCAGCTTAGGAGAAACAAATATTGCTCGTGGGGTCCCCACCTAATACCTCCAGCAGTTCTGGAGGATGTGATGCCTCACATCTGGAGCTTTGCAGATCCAAATATTGGGGTGCAATGGATAGACAGGGAAGCATTACTACGAGAAGGAGTTCTGGGAGAACTCTGGGTGTTCAAAGAGGAATTAACAGTTCCCTGGAATCTCACCCAGAATCAGAAGCCCTACCCAGGGTACAGAGCACACACTGAGTCCCAATTTAAAAGCAGCTATACACCCACACCCATCCGTTCCTTTCTTTTTCCTTACACAAATCTGGCATCTTCCCTTTTGAGCCCTTTCAATAGAGCTGCTTCTAGAAACCTCCCTTTTGGCTTTTGTCAAGGACCACAAGATGGGAGGCTAACATTTTTCATCCTGTGGACTGGGGCTCGCATTGGAACAAACACTTCATCCCAGCTCTGTGTGTTTACAAAACCCAGGTTCCCAGAGTGAGGCAGATGGTCCCACAGTGACCTACAGAGCTCTGGGCCCACAGTAACCAGGTTCTTATTCTCCCCACACAGTGGGCTCCAACCCAGGGAGCCCTAACTCTCTGAGTACTACTCCAGAGTAGTGTTCTCTGCCTGCCTGCCTGTCCCCCCGCAACACACACCTACACCCGTTTCTTTCTTTAATGGTACTGGGATTGAACTCAGTTTTGTACTGAGTTATATCCCCAGCCCTTTGTTAATTTTTTTATTATGAAAGAGGCTAAGTCACTAAGTTGTCCAAGTTGGGTTTGAACTTACAATCTTCCTGCCTTAGATCCTAGAATGCTGGAATAACAACCAAATACTGTTTTCTTTTTGTTTTAAGTTCTCTAATGGGGTAGAATTTGATTTTTAAAACTCTACCTGGGGCTGGCGAGATAGCTCAGTGAACTAAAATGCCTGCTTGGGCAAGTGCAGGGACCGTTGTTCAATCGCCGGCACCACTTGCCATGCTAGCCCCGCCCCTACGCTGAGCAGGCCAGAGTACAGGAGCAGCGGCACAGGCTTGTATTCCCAGTGCTGGGGAGGTTGAAAGCAGGAGGATCGCCACAAGTCTGAGCTGTACAGTGAGACCTGCAACCACCAAATACATTTTTGGGGGGGCAGGGGCTCAGCCAGTGCTGAGGGTACAGTGCGTGGTGCCGGGGATCTAACCAAAGTCCCTGCACTTGCCTAAGCAGGCACTTTAGACCACTGAGCTATCTTGTTGGTCCCAAATACACTTTAAAGAAAAAAAAAAAAGGAACCCTCTGCCTGATTGCAACGTTTAGCTGCAAAGATTTCATTAGATTTTCCTGAGGCTTTTTTTTATAAATGCTCAGACTCTGAAGGGCTTTCTTCTTTCTCTCCCTTGGACAGACTTTGGACCCAGGAAGTACAGCAGGTTCCTTTGGACAACAAGCATGTGGCCCAATAGGACAGTCAATCACAGCCTTGGCTTTAGTGCTTATGAGAAGGCTGGCTCACCCCATCCATGCAAAAAGTGTTGAAGGTGCCAGGAGATAACAGAGAGCGCCACATGCATTTTTTGATGGAAACAAAGTCTGAGAAAGAGGCACAGGGCAGTGCTTAGAGGGATGCTGCAGTCTGAAGACCAGGCAAAGGTCACAGCAGAGAGGTGCAGAACCCCAGAGAGCTTCGAAAGCAAATGCAAATACTTGGAGAGGTCTGAGGCTGCACTGGCGGGCTTGGGTTTATTTTGAGGGGTAACAGGGGGTCACACCTGTCTGGACAAAGGAGGAAGTGAAATCTTTGTAAGACTCCTGTTTTTCAGGAGAGCATCTGGTCACCTTGGGTGGGCACCCAGGAACTATTTAGAAATGTGAGCTGAATCACAGAGCTGCCAGGTTTCGGATCATCTTGGGGATGTCCTCCTTCCCGCCCCACAAAGCAAGGAGGCTGAATGGTGCTAGAGAGGACAAGGACCAGGCATTGTAAGGTTTCCCATGATAGCCTGTAGCCCAGGAAGGGCTCTAGATTTAATAGATTGACCAACAACCTGAGATTACACACTTGGGTTGTAATGAAGACCACCTGTCCTTGGGGACTCTGGTAAGGTTATTTAAGCCCCACACCTCTCCAGGAAGAACTGCAAATAAACCACTTCAAAGAGCTCCGGTGGCCTGTGGCTGCAGTGAGCCCCGAGGGAAATGCAAAATGAGCACCCAGCAGTGTGTTTCCTTGGAGAGCAGGACACAGTCACATCTACAGATCCTAGAATGATTCAACCTTATTTGGGGCCGCTGATTGAATGGGAAAGAAGAACCGAAACCCGTAGGCTGCAGCACTTCACTGAAGAGGTGAAACCTGGGTAGGCTCCAAGGTAGGGAGCCATGGGGGGTGAGGGGAGACAGCACAGCCTGAAGACAGGAAGGAAAGACAGCGCGCGGCCACTTCCTCTGCCACTGCTCTCTTTCTGACCAGAAACAAGAACTCTAGTAATGAAAGGGGTCCATTAAGGCAGCACCTCAAGAGGGAAATTTCAGTCAGAAGGTTGTGACCTCCAAAGTTCAAGTCCATGTGGAGTTGCAGAATGGGAGCTCACAAAGCAAAATCTGTGTTCTCTCTTGACATCTGGGAAACTAAGAAGGATTCAAGTATGTTTTTCTCTACTGTTTTTTATATTTTAAAAGGAATACAGCATCATGGTAATACAATCAAACTTCAGGGAAGAACATGAAGTAAAAGGTGACCTTCTCAAAGGCCCTATCTAGCACCGTGTGCCAGAGTCTCTGGGGGGTCAGAGCAGACGGAGCCGAGCAGTCCTCAACCCAAGTGCCTTGAGGGCTAGGGGGCAGATTCTACACACAAAGGCTCCGGGCACTGGGGCGCCACTGAGCATGTTTGCTTCAGCTCGG
>PVKA01018173.1:29429-44460 GCA_004027165.1 Ctenomys sociabilis
TTTTTTTTTTTTTTTTTGGTCTTTTTGAGACAGGGTCTCACTGTGCAGTTCAGGCTGGCCTTAAGCTCACTTTGTAGCTCAGGCTGGTCTCAAACTCACAACAATCCTCCTGCCTCAGCCTCCCAAGTGCTGGGATTACACGCCTGCGCCACCATGCCCAGCTACCAGCAACTATTATTGTAGTAAATACTGTACATGGCAACAATACAGTGCTGGATGAGTAAGGGCCAAGGGTCGCTAGCGAGGCACCTTCGGTGGTCATCCTTCCAGATGCTTCCATATGTCTAAGTGCACAGAAGACTGACGGTGATATCTTCTTTATTTTCTTCTTCTTTTAAAATGGAATGGGCCAGGGAGATGGCTCAGTGGAATAAGTGCTTCCCTGGCAAGCACAAAGACCTGAGTTCAATCCCCCGTTCTGCCCCCCCCCAAAAAAAGGAATGATATCCCAAGGCCTGCCATGCAGGCCCCACCCCTGGGGTGTGATGAGATGGCAACTGAGACTGGGCGTGATGTGTGTGCCTATAATCCCAGCTCTTGGGAGGCTGTAAACAGGCAGATCTAGTAGCGAGACCCTGAACACCCTATAGACCCTTCCCTAAAATACAAAATAAATAAATAAAATAAAATGGAATGATAGGGGCCAGTGAGATAGCTCAGTGGTCTCAAGTGCCTGTTTAGGCAAGCTTAGGCAAAACACAGGGTCCAGGCTTTGATCCCTGGCATATCATGCAGGGCCAGCCCCGCCCCCAGCCACAATAAATAAATAAATAAATAAAATGGAATGATAACATTATTCAACCACTTGCATTTTCCACTTAATATCAGGGCAACTTCCACGTCATACACATTTTTAACATCTTGCTGCAATGGCGTAGAAGAACCTGACCTCCCTTGGCCCCTGCCATGTGGACGTTCTACAAACAAGCAAGATGCACTGAAACCCTGCTTCTCTGTTGCTCTTCCCTCTCACTGCTGCTGGAGCAGGGAACTCGACTTGTGACAAACATGCACATGTGCACAGATATATATATAATGTGTATATATATATATATATATACACACACACATACATATTACATACATATAATATATAATAGTATATACAATACATTTATATTATATATATTATATATCATATATCATATCATATATAAATATATTATATAAATATATAATTATATATAAATATTATATATTTATATATAAGTATATGAATATTATATATATATATGTTTTTTTGGGTTTTTTTGCGGAACCAGGGATTGAACTCAGGCCCTTGCACTTGCCAGAGAAGCGATTATTCCACTGAACCATCTCCCCGGCCCCAGTGTGCACAGACATTAAAACACCAGAAGCTGAAACTTCCAAAACCACAATGGAGACTGCAGATTTCTGATGCTCTAATATGAGCTCTCATCATGTATTTTTCCATTTGATTCTTACACTTATCCTTTTTTTTTTTTGTATTTTTAGGGAACGGTCTAGAGGGTGTTCAGGATCTCACTACTAGATCTGACTCGTAGTGATCCGCCTATTTATAGCCTCCCAAGTGCTGGGATTACAGGTGCTCACCATCATGCCCAGTCTCAACTGCCATCTCAACGCGCCCCTGGGGGCGGGGGCGGGGGCGGGGGCGGGGCCAGCATAGCAGGCCCAAGAATACAATTCCCGACCCCTAAACCTGCTTGCAGGTGCTTTAATCCACTAAGCTATTTGACTGGCCCTTAAACACTGGCTCAAAGGAAACCTAAAAATATTATTTCTACTTTGCAAATTATCAAAAACTAAGACAGCTGGACATGGAAGTGCATGCCTATCATCCAGGACAGGGGCTGGGGAGATAGCTCAGTAGAATAAGCGCTTCCCTGGCAAGCGCAAGGGTCTGAGTTCAATCCCCGGTTCTGCCAAAAATAATAATAATAATAATAATGTATCATCCAGGACACTGGGAGGCTGAGGCAAGAGGGTCGCAAGTTTAAGCCCACCTTGGGCAACTTAGTGCAAACCTGTCTCGAGATAAAAAGCTGAGAAGGGGCTGGTAATGTAGATCAGTGTAAAGGTCCTGGTTCATTCCCAAGTACCACACCAAAGCAAGCCAAACCAAAAAACCCCTAAAACTGAAACACAAACCCTGAGGCCCCAGAAAGTGGCCTGGTACAAGGCCTGGAGGTAGTGAGCTCACTCAGGTCTTGGGAGCCAGACTCAAGCACTCTCGCTAGCTACCTGCCTACAGCCTCAGAACAGCTAGCGAGAATCGCCCTCTGAAATGGTCAAGACTGACAAGATTGGGCCCAAACTGCTGGAAAGGACAAGGACGGTGAAGCCGGACACAACTCACTTGCCTCTCAGAAAGAACAGGGAAGAAGAGATGGAGCTCAGCAAGAAGGCCCTGGTGTATCTCTAGTACCAAAAAGAAAGAAAGAAAAACAGAAGAACCAATGATGAAACTGTGGGGGCACAAGTTCTCACAGTGCAACATTTCTCTTTTCAGTGGGTGGACCTGATTCACATCTCTCTTCGTGGGAAACTACCTACACAGCTCCCACAGTGAAGAACCTGGCCCCCGTGCCCCTACACCCGGTTAAATACCTAAATGAGTGACCACCTCTCACTGGACTCTAAATGAGGACCAAATGGATCAAAAGAAGGACCTAGTTTAGATGTCACCCAACCCTCTGGGGCATCACTGGAGCCAACTGCTATATTTCTTGTGTTGTTATTCTGCACTGCTGAAGGCACTTCCTGTTACAATTTCTTCAGCAAAGATACTATAAGAAACATATTCATGAAGACTGAGAATTTCATTTGCAGAAAACAAAATGGCTAGATTTTGAAAGAATTCTTTCTTCTTTAAGACGTAGCATGTAATGGTGGCTCTTTTCATTTGATTTTCATTTTGGTTCTCAAATCTCTTTCCTAGTTGGACCTAAGAACCTACAGATGTCACAAAACAACTTAGGAGTTAGAAAAGATTCTTAAGGTACTGAAGTATCTTCCATTTGATGCTTTTGAAATTTTTAATAATTCTGCAAGCCGAGTTGAAAACAGTTAAGTGAAACTGCCTCAGTAGAAACAGCCAGGGACGGGGGGGACACAATGGTGATGCCTGCACTCTGGGACTCTGAGGCAGGAGAATCACAAGTTCAGGCCCAGCCTGAGCAACTTAGTGACTTAGGCAGCAAGACACTGTTCCAAAATAAAAAGTATAAAGGGCTGGGATATAGCTCAGTGAAGTCTGCAAGTTCAACCCCCAGTGCTGAAAAAAGGGAGGGGGAAAAGTGACAGAGGCCTGATTAGAACAGTGGATCGCCCATTGATTTAACCAAGCTTCTACCTTGGAAATGCATGATTTCACAAATCTTCAGTTCAGGCCGGCTTTGAACTCACTTCATAGCCCAGGCTGGCCTCGCGACCCTCCTAATTTCAAAGGTTCTTTGCAAATTTAGGAGAAGCACATAAAGCCAAAGCTTTTATGCTGTGGTTGAGAGGGTACACACAAAACTATTCTGTGGTGTCATGGGGTTGGCAGAGAGGCATAAGGCGATCAAGACAGTGAGAAAAGGAATGTCAGTTTTAGGAGGACCTGGGACTTTACCACAGGACAGACACTTGCCCTGAGTCAGCACTGAAAGTGCAGCTCACCCAAGCAAACTCCGAACGAGGGAGGGGCAGGCGCCACCCCATGCGAGGCCCTCCTGGACCCAAGGTGGCTTAACTCAAGACGATCTGACAAACCGAAATTGTTGACACGCTGTGGAGTCCTGCTAAACATCTTAGCTCAACAGGATTACAGAGTGATGAGAAGCATGTGGGAAGCGACCCCACTGCCCAAGGTCAAGAATGAAGAAACCCAAGTCTTCATCTACGGCTTTCACACAAGAACTAAACATAAACGACACATGAGCGCGGAAGCCTCCGCCGACCTCTATCTAGGGATAGTCTGGAGAGTTTATCTCGCTGGTTCTTTTTTTGAGCAATGGCTTGTACACTGCATTTTTCTCTCTAAACAAATCTGGACTTTAGTAACCAAATTCTTCATCTGATTTTGGCAACTGATACATAAGCAACTATTTTAAAAAGTGAACTTGCAAAACCTTCACTGTGAAGGACGGTGTAGGCTAGGCTTGTCCTTTATGGCCAACAGAAGTGGCCTAAGCATTGCTACAAGGCCATTAGGCTACTGAGGAGAATCCCTTGTGTTTCTTTCTTGGAAATAGGAGCCTGTAGGGCTGACAAGAGACTCTGAGGTCCCTTCCTTATTCTGCCAGTTAGAAGTGAAACTGCTGTGGGTTGCTGACCTCTGCCCAACTCTTAGGAAGAAAAAAGGTCTAAAAACTGATTAGCTGATACCTATCAGCCAGAGAACTTCCTCACACGGAAATGAGACCTAACTGTTTGGCTTTACACTTTCCAAAGTGTGGAGCAGTGGAAAGTCCGATATGGGGGCAGGAGTGGAGGTTCCAATGCTCAAAGGGCTACTCAGGAGGATTTTAAGAAGTGATTTGTTCATGTCAAAAAACAACTCAACATGCTGAAGTTCTGAGCTAATATACATAACGAAAGAAAAAATTCAATTTTATTTAAAAGTTTCTTATCATTATTTTGACTCTAGGTATCTCTTAAAGGATAATTGTGGGTGGAGAATAAACACTAAATTAGTATGCAGGTTCTGCAATGCCTGGCTCTGTCACTTACTGGGTCCGATGACCTGGGAAGTCACTTCACATCCTCACCCTTAAAATAGGAAGGATCCCTGCCTAATTTACACATAGTTAACCACTTATTAGACCAATAATCTAAATACAGAATGACCAAAACTTGGATAGTTTTTCATTAATTTTATAACTATTATCAGGAAATATTAAAATGGCAATTTTATTGAATTTATTCAATGCAATAATCAACTGGTTGAAATTATACCTGCCCAAGCAATGCTCAGGACAGCCAGGACACAAACAAATAGCAGTGCCTGAGTGAAGCTGAGGGTCAACAGTCAAGTGGTTAAGGAAAGAACACACTATGGGACCATGGGGGTCACTATATTATTTTCTAATAGGTTAAATGTCTCCTTAATAAATGTTTTTCAAAAGATAGAATCAGGATAATAATTTATCTTTTTTTTCAAAGAGGAAGTTTCTTCTTTATTATTATTATTTTTTTAATTTTATGTATTTAGTACAGGATCTACAGGTCTCTCACTACGTAGACCAGACTCATAGAGCTCCTCCTGTTTTCAGCCTCCCAAGTGCTGGGATTACAAGTGTGTACCACCATGCCCAGTCTCATCTTTCACTTTTATTTATTTTTTTTAATTTTACAAGAGGAAGTTTCCTTATGAAATTATAGACACTGGTTCTACCTGTTCTTTTAGCAAGTTGAAAAGTTTATACCAATAGTTTCCCTTGTACCCTGATTTAAATGAAAGCCATCAGTTGGACAGCTAGTAAGAAAAAGGAAATGGGGCTGGGGAGATAGCTCAGTACAATAAGTGTTTGCTTGGCAAGCACAAGGTCCTGAGTTCAATCCCCAGTACCACCAAAAAAAAAAAAAAAAAAAAAAAAAGAAAGAAAAAGGCAATGGAAATTAGCAACACCCTGCTCCCCCTTACCTTCTAATGGAAGAAACTGTGAGAAAGCAGCTGAATTTACACTGTATTTACTTTTTAAATGTTATAAAGCTGACTTCTCTGAAATTGCTGTGTCCATCCAAAATGCTCAAGAGTTCTACAAGGAAAAGACTATGACCACTTGACCCAGCTATTCCCCTTCTTGGTATTGTCCAGAAAGAATTAAAAGCCTCAGAGTACAACTACATATGTACATCCATGTTTACAGCAGCATGGTTTAATCTTGGAAACAGCCTAGATGCCCATCAACCAGAGAATGGATAAAAAGGTTAGGGTTTTTTTTTTTGTGGGGGAAGGGGCTACAGGATGTTCAGGGTCTAGCTACTAGACTGGACTCATAGTGATCTGCCTGTTTACAGCCTCCCAAGAGCTGGGAGTACAGATGTGCACCACCACGCCCAGTCTCAACTGTTGTCTCAGAGTGCCCAGGGGCAGGGCCAGCATGGCAGGCCTGGGGATCAAAAGGAACGGTACTGGCCGGGAGCGGGCACCTCCTCCTGCAGGACCTGTCCCTTTAAGGGAGGCTTCCTGGTGAGGCGGGCAGATTTCCGCAAGCAGCTTCCTGGAGACCACCTTCAATAAACAATAAACTTCGCAGCAGAATCCCGGACAATAAGCCCCACATGGCCCTAACAAAAAGTGATTATGAGCACCAACAATGGCCAGGGCATTTCCAACAGGAATGTGAATCTGCGATAAACACAGGGAAGCATGTTAGCCACACACCTGCACGGGCTGAGCTGCTGCTTAAAACAGAATTGCAGGCCTGTCATCGTGATGGGAAATGACAGCTTCCAAATTCAGCGCTGCTTTTTCCAAACCGTTGTTGAACGGGAAAGCAGTCAGACCTTTCTTAAAGCACCTCCACTCACATGAGCGGTGCTGAGGCCAAATGACTCCAGACGCACTGCCCACCACCCCATGTCTGTGAGGACCCTGCCACTGAGCTCCTTTCTAGATGGGGGAGCCCCCTACTGAGGAACCAGGGGAGATGCCAGGCCACACAGACACTTCCCCAGGGGCCCAGGAGCCAGGCTCTGTCATTCTACTACTCCTCCCTCCACTTAACTTGGCATCAGGAACTGGGATGTCAAGCAGTGAGGCTGGTGTAGACCCCTTCACAAGACAGCAGTGGCTACATCAGGGTCGTGGGTAGTGAGACCACTATATGGATGGAGAACAAACTATTGGGCCCTTAACTTTTTGTTTTTTCAGAACCAGGGATTGAACTCAGGCCCTTGTGCTTGCAAGGGATGCGCTTATTCCACTGAGCCATCTCCCAGGCTCTGGGCCCTTATCCTGATACTCATTAAAAGTAGCACTTCAACTTCCATCCGCCCAGTAGAATAGGGATTAAAAGTGCTTTTGTTAAAATCCGTACCTTTTCACTCAGGCCTATAAATGCCCACGAGGTAACTAACTAGAACAAAATTTGACCTTCCTTCTGAAAAAGTTAAATTCTTCTCAGCTCTTCATGTAGCACACTTGTTAGTCATTTAGAGAATATCTGTCTAAAAGTTGGCAAAGCAATGCTTAGTAGCGCTAAATTGACTTACCCTATCTCCTTATCATTTCAGACTGTGGACACCAAGATGAGGAATTTTCAGGGTCGGTCAGCTCTTCCCAGAGTCCCCATGGCCCTAAACCTATGGTCACTTTGGATTCTAGCAGAGCGTCACGTGACTGAAATTACCCTTGGGGTCACGAGACTAGGACTGAGAAAATTCCGACCCCGGTCCTCTGCTGGTGGCCAGCTCGATCCTCTTCCGCTGCCTTCGTTTTCATTTCCACTGTCACTGAAGCCAGACCCACGCTAGCCGGTGAGCCTGGCACAGGCAGCCGCGCAGGCGGACCGGGAAGTGCTGGCAGTGCCATGCGTGGTGCCTCCTCGCCCACAGTAGCAGCAACGGTGTCCCTACGGCAAGTGTCGGGGTGTAATTTGTGGTGGTTTCTGCTTTCCTGATCCTTCCAAATGGCTCTGAGATACCTCTAAATGGCCTCTAGATCCTTTTAATAAATCCATTTCCTGCTTCACTCAGTCAAAAATGGGTTTTATCGTTTGGGGTTAATTCACACAAGCAGAGAAGATGGGATGAGCGAACCCTGAAGTAGTTAGGAAACCAGTAACTTGCACTGGACAATCTGAGTGGAAGGGTGCCTCAGTTTCTCCACACCGCCTTAGTCAAAGCCCCTCATGCTTGGGCTCCTCCCTCTCTCCTGAACCTTACCTCATTCTCCTCTCACCCTGAGATCACACATCCTCTTCCCCTACCAGGCTGTTTTCTGCCCCAGGGCCTTTGCATTTGCCACTCCTTTGGCCAAAAACTTGTCCAGCTCTTTCCACAACAGTGGCATCCAATCTTTCAGTCTCAGCTCCCAGGAAACCCTCCCTGACCTGGCTGTCTAAAGGAACAGGCCCCAAAACCCCTCACCTTATCCTCTCATGACACAGTATTAATTTCCTTTCCAACACTTATCACATCCTGTGATTAATTCATATCATTATTAAAAAACAACAGTAATCACAATTGACTCAAGGCTTGCCATATGCCAGATGTTAGGCTAAGCTCATTTAATTCTGCAGCCACCCTGAGATGTAGGTACTTTGATTATTGCCAGTTTACGGACAGGGATAACAGGCACAGAAGAGGTGAAGAAGGTATCCCACATGCCAGGCTTAGTAGAGATAGAGAAAGAATGGAGGCCATAGTATGGGCTTCTCAGTGAGGAGCTATGTCAGGCAGTGATTAAATGAACTCCAGCTGCAGGGTGGCCCTGAGGCCGCAGGACTGGCCTGGTGTTTCTCTGCTTCCTCCTAGAACCTGCACACCTCTTCCGGGGAAAAAATGCAGCCTGACTGTTGCAAAGGAACAGCCAGCCTTTACTGTGACTAAAACCTTTACTTTAACCAAAATGATCCAGGCCCCTGCTCAGAGCACCAGGCAGGCAAAAGTCCCAGGGAGGAGCCCAGAGGCTGAGGGGACCTAGTCACACAAAGAAGCTCCACTCAACCTGTCAGGTTCCACGGCGTTGGAGCATCAGGGATACAACAAAGGGCAAGAGCTGGGGACAATTCTCGGGGTCTCACCACAGGAGGTGCCTCTCAAACAGGTCATGAGGATGTGTACAAGCCACCAGGCAGAGAGAAAGGGCCAGGGCACAGAAGATAAGCTGGAAACACCACTGCTGATTTAGGAGGCAGGGAACAGTCAAAGGACCTGGGACGGGACAGGGCACAAATGAGGGGAGGGGGGACCAAGGTAGGAATGCCAACTCCATCCTAGACTAAATGGGGAGCCACTGCAGGTTTTTCGGCAAGTACAGCTACATGTCCAATATAAATTTTTTTGTCAAGAAAAAAAGCTGCAGTGAGGAATTCTATAGTTCATCTCCTTATGAACACACACACACACACACACACACACACAAATTTACCAGCAGAATGGTAAGAAAAACAACAAAAAACATCCCATTTCTATGCAACTCAACTCTCTCTCCTTTCTGCCTAAGCAGGAAAGTGTGTGCCCCCTTCCCGAGCCTCCTACAGGTAAATGAAGAGTAAGGCCAGCCCCTGAGCCCAGACTGCCCCTGTGACAATGAGTACCCTGCTTCTGGGTTTGTCATCACTCAAACAAAAGGCTGCTTTTTATTTTAAGAAGAATGCATGTGGCTTGTCTACAAAAGGCCTCTGGTGCTGAGTGACACAGGGGCTACAGGAGGCAGCCCCTGGCATGGATGGCCGTCGGAGGCCAAAACACACACAGGAGCAGGTCCCCTCGGTCTCCAACCAAGGAGACCCGGAAAGGAGATGGCGTAGCATCCTGAATGTAGAATAGAAACAAGAAAAGGCATTTAGTACAGCAGTTAAATGCAGAAATTGTACGTCGGACAGCCTGGGTCCAGCGCCTCTGCTGTCGCTGTCTGCGTGCTCACTGGCATTTCCCAGATTTCTCTGTGCCTTGTTCCCTTACCTGCCAGATGGAGGTAAGAAGTGCACCCACTGCCAAAGGTGGCTGTGAGCATCAAATAAGCTCACACGCATGCGTGTGTGACTAACAGCAGCCTGGGACACAGCGAAGGACAGTGGGGCTGAGGTTTCCTAGAGGCTGTGCAGGAAAAATTTTACAGTGAAACCATGGATGAAAATCCCCAACAGCACAATGAAAAGCCACTGATAAGAGCTGATGATGAAAATTCTAATAGGAATGCAAATCTGTGCAAGGAGCTGAGCTGGGTATAATGCTTTTATATATGATATACAACATTAATACACTTATATTTTAAATACCATATATAACATTGTAGAATTGAGAAACAGTGATATGATTATAGATGTGTCAATCAGAGATTGCCAGCCAGCTGAAAGTACAACGTTAGGGTCTCCAATGATAGCTTATGGTCCTAATATGAATTGCTGAGTTATTATGGTGGTCTGGCTGAAGCCCTTAAAACAACAGCTTATCTTCCTAGAGACCACC
Organism: Ctenomys sociabilis; assembly: GCA_004027165.1. NCBI lineage: Eukaryota > Metazoa > Chordata > Mammalia > Rodentia > Ctenomyidae > Ctenomys > Ctenomys sociabilis. Next base: position 39,537 of record PVKA01018173.1, read on the forward strand.
TCCCCGTTTCTTCTCCAACTCAACCCAGGGTGCAATTTCCTTTCACCTTTCCAGCCACCTCAAGGAATGCCCCAGTCAGCTCCTCAGGTGTATCTAAACATCCCCCTCAAACCCCACCCCTGGCAAAAGGCCATAAAAGCCTCAGTCTCTCTTTGTTCCAATTCAGAGAATTCCTTCTCTTCCCAAATTCTCCCCATGTCCTCCAAGATAATGAAGCCCCTTTTCCTTTATAATAAAGCCCCTTTCCCGGGCAGCTTGTACACCATCAAAAACCTATCACCCAACATGACCTCGGAGTCCGCTTGCTGGGGCAGTCTGGCATCGCCATACATGAGGCGAACACTTAAGGAAGTCTCTTGGCATGCGAAACACTGATTTCCGGCTTTCCTGGAAACTGGTAACAAGACTGTCCCTTTCACAGTTGAATCACACCCTCAAGCTCTATTTTCAGTTTTCACAAAAAACTCAATAGCCCTATGAGTCACATACAATCATGATGGCTGCTTTACAAATGAAAAAACCTAAAGCTCAGACATTTTAAACACCAAAGGTCACCCAGCCAGACTGATGTGAGAGAAAACAGACCCAGGCAGACACACGGGGCCTGCCTTCAGGTCTGCAGACGTGTGCAGTGCGAGGACACAACAGGGCCCCCTGCAGGATGAGAGCGTGAGCCGGCACGCACCTGAGAAACTGCCTGCAGGGCTCTTGGCTCCTGTAGGCTTGGAAGAAAACACCTTGTCTGGAGCCCCTACAACTGTACCAGGCAGTGTGGACGCTCCTGGTCCCCTGGCATCACCATGACAACCGTTTGGGCCAAGGACCAAAGGACACAGACACAGAGACTCACAGAGGATGGGTTCCTGGTCCCCAGTCATGGAGCTTAGCAGCAGCAGCTCCCAGACATCTGCCCTACACCCAAGGCTTAGAGACTGGCTGCGAAAACAGTCCCTATTGTCCCTCAGCCACTGCTCTCTCCCCCATTACGCCCACTGTGAAAGCACGTGGGCCCTGGTGCACACTGCAAGCGCTGCAGACACCGATTCACATCCCAGATCTCAAGGATGCTCAGCATGCCACTTGAGCCCTGTGATCAGGTCAGCCTCTGCTCAAATCTTGCTTGAAACAGAGACATATCTGGAGAACAATGACAGAACCGGGTTTGTAAATGTGCCTTGGCGCCCAGCAAACTGCAACCTGAAAAAGAAAAAAGAAGATGGAAAAAAAAGGACAGTCTAAGAAATGGCCATAGCTAAGAGGGCTTTAACACAGTCAAAACGGGGGCTATAATTCATACATCTTATTGCTGGGCAATTCTGATTTGAACATGTTATACTCCTGTCTACTCTGAACCACTCACTGGTGGTGCAGGCATGAGTGTCCATCAGGAAGCATGCAATGGTCCCATGGGTGGTGCAAGCCACTCGACGGGGCAGTCATGCCTATACCACCAGTGGTTCAAGCCGGTAGGACCTTGTGTTAAGCCCCAAATGGCCATATTCTCCCATGACTCAACTACAAAAACGGCAGCCAGGACTTTGGACAGGGAATGCATTACACAACGCATGGGCTTGGAGGAGGTCAAATGGACATTCAGCCTTCTTTATCACAATCTAAACCACACGGCAGTGCACCGATGGCGCCCAAGGCGAGCAGTTACGCACTGTGAGATAAGGTATAAGGCCTTTGCACTGGAAACAGAACTCTGGGAAGACCTGCCCAGGCACAAACAATGGTGACTTGAGAGCCCTGAGGTGCGAGAGGAGGGGATGGCAAGGTGGACACCAGAACCTCAACCCTGCAGGGGCCTCTTTGAGGGGGTCCAAATCACAGACCTGTGCTCGTCATTTCCATTCTGATTAAACGAGATTCATCCCAGCCCTACTTTTTCTTTATTAACAAAAGAGAATGACTCATGTGTCAGTTTCTACCACCCCAAGTCCTGACCACAGAGCTCCACAGGAAAACTCTCCTGAGCTATTCGCTTCTGAAGCTAAGTATGCACTGCCCCCCCCCCCCCCCAAATCAGAGTGCTTCTCAAACTGCCGGGAAGCTCTATGAAACGCAGGTCCTGATCCAGCTGGGCTGGGGCCTGAGATCCTGCATCTCTACCTAGCCTAGGGGCTGTTGCCAAAAAGCGCCAGGCCAGGACTGGAGACCCTGACTAGGAGACATGCAGGGGCTCACGCACACTGAAAAAAACTGCCACAGTGATGAATGGTAACTCTATCCTAAGAGAGCAGATGCAAAATCAAGCACTACGTACCCTGAAGCTCTCGCTTCCTGCGCGTCAGGAACTTAGCATATCTACGCTACTGCACTCACACTCAACTGGACGGCTTCCGTAGAACTAGGAAAACCTTGTGTAGATGCTGTGAACTCCTTCCCTTGACCCAAGTTTCAGCAATGGCTGTGGTTCCTTGGAGGTACAAAGAACCGAAGGCCTCAAAAGCCAACACCCTGAGCCTCGGGGTTTCACCCACCTGCACGCTCACTCAAGCCAAGGATGGGTTTCCCAATGTTCTGGGCTGGCCAAGCTCCCTGCAGGAGCAGCCAGTGGGCCTGGGGGTCCTCCGAGGGATGTAAGCACCGCCTCGTCACATACAGGCTGTGCCGTCCCCACCTGACAGGCACCTCAACAAATACCACTCACCTAACCCAACACATGTTATTTTTAATGGCAGTCAGTCTCTACACTTCATTACATAACCAGTAATGAAGGCATTCCTACCACGGCCACCAGAAGCCCAGCCAGGCCAGCAGGAAGGACCCTGTACCATGGCACCAGGAGCTGGGCGAGTGTGCTGAAATAAAACCACCTGACAACGGGTGAACATGTTTTTTTTTTTAACTCCTTCTACTGCTAAAACAGAGATTTTTAGCGATAGAGTTCTAGAACTCAAACCAGAGTGAAGATGAAGAAACGGGTCCACATACTGCAGTGGGCAGGCTCCATCACCAAAAGCTCTAAAAGGTAAGCTGTCACTGGCTTAAAGTAGCACTGTGAATATTAGTATGAATTGTTATATATATATATACATTTTTTTTTTTAACCAGAACTACTAAGGTAAATTAACTGACACATAGATAGTCTTTTTATGGCCCCACTGTAAGAATTTTCTTTCCTATTCTTGTCCACTGCTCTTGCCTTTGAGCACAATAGCAAAACTATTTCTTACATTTCAAAAGCTTGAAGTTATGAAAACAGCATAAAAATTATACTTAAGAGGTACAACAGGGCCGGGGAGACAGCTCAGTGGCACAAGTGCCTGACTGGCGTGCACGAGGTCCAGAGTTCAATCCCTGATATCGTCAAAAACGAACAAAACAAAGATACAACAGGCAACTTTAATCTTGAAACGAAGGCCCTAAAACAGAGAATGAAGGTGAGGGAGAGGAGAGAAGGGTCTTTCTTCAGGCAGAGAACAAGCTGGAGGACCACGCTCAGCAGAGGGAACGGGTAGAACCAGGGCGTCAGGATGACAAATGAAGAAGTGAAGAAGTCACTTCCGGAGCCACAGTTATTAGTGAAAAGGGAGAGAGAACTGAGGACAAGTATTCTTGTGGCACATATGCTAGCCTCTTAGTCACTCTGGATAATGAGATGAGCACATTTTTAAAAAGGAAAAAAAAAAGAAGCATGAAATTGGGACCAAAAGAATAGGTAGGCAGCAGGAGCTTCATTATGTTTCCAGAACAGCAAATTCGGTCCATTTGTACCGATTCTGTACACTTGAAAAGACTATTCGCCTCTAAACTTCAAGGCCTCTTTTCCTTTGGAGAAGTTTCTCCTGAACTTGCTGACGCTTAGGCAAAGGTTCTTTCTCTCGGAGTGCCCCCAAAACATATCTGTCTTTAACCACATGAATTCCAAGATGGGAAACATACTTGTGGGGGGGGGGGTGGTAGAAGGAATGTCTTAGAACCTAAGAATCTTTTTTTTTTTTTCCGGAACTGGGGATTGAATTCAGGTCGTTGCACTTGCCAGGGAAACGCTTACTGCACTGAGCCATCTCCCCTGCCCCTAAAACCCAAGAATCTTTTAGGAGATAGGATCTCACTATTTAGCTGCAGGCTGGCCTTGAACTCACTATGGAACCCAGGCTGGCCTATAAACCCCCAGCAATTCTCTTGCCTCAGCCTCCTGAATGCAGAGATTACAGGCATGTGCCATGTCATATTTGTGCGTATTTGTCCCCCGAAAGCCCCATGCAGTCACTGAAGTGCAGTTCTACAGTTTGTGATTAATTCGTTATCCAAGGATGGGATTATGGGTCTGAGTACTGCTGGGATTATGGGTGTGAGTGTTTCACCCAGGCTGGGGTGACAGCCTAAATGTAACATAAGACGGACAGAGACTTGCCCACTGTTGCCAAGTTGCTGCTGCTTCTCCTCCATTTTGCTTTCTGCAGCCACCACGACAGGCTGCCCTCTGCCATGTGCTGCTCTGCCTTGAGACCTCCAGCAACTGTGAGCTAAATAAGCCTTTCCTTCCTTCATTCTGAGTGTCAGGTATATGTCCCAGCAATGACAGCAGAGACAGCCATCATGGCCTGGAAAAGCCAAGAATCTTTTTGACTCACAAATTCCTAACATAAAGTTGCAATCTGTAATCCTCTGGGTCTCAGTAACAAATTAAGCCAAGAAAAGAATACCCAGGCTTCTATATTGGGTATTTTTCTTTAATTTTCCTAAAATGATATCCAAAGTATTATCATCCAGAACCACAAAAAGCCAAGCATGGGAGTTCAATACCTGGTTCTGCCAAAAACATAAAAATAAAAAAGCCAAGTGTGGTGGCATGTGCCTATATTCCCAGGCTGAAGCAGAAGGATCATGAGTTCAAGCCTAGCTTAAGCATCTTAGTGAGACCCTATCACAAAATAAAATAAAGGTTGGTGAAATAGTTCAATGAGAAGGTCCT
>PVKA01018174.1:6507-44460 GCA_004027165.1 Ctenomys sociabilis
TTTTTTTTTTTTTTTTTTTTTTTTTTTTTTTTTTTTTTTTTTTTTTTTTTTTTTTTTTTGTTCTATAGACAAGGAAAGGACTTTAACATGCAAAATATTCCCTGTGAATCTGAGGTAAATAGTACAGCTCTTTCAATCATGCAAGCCTATTTTACATTGGGAAGACAGTCTCTCTGACAATAACAAATCATAGAGGAATATTGTGTCACAAAGAACTGACTTGAAAGTTGTGTGAAAATCACACAAGTTTAGCAGAACAAGAAGATGAGCAGCATAGACAAATGGAGCAGTGTTCAGGCTAAACTTCCACCAGGACAGTGGAAAGGTGGGTGGATTGTACCCCAGGGGTGCAGGCATGTCAGGATGAAAGTCTGATTTCAGATAAAAATCATTTATCTTCTTAACTTAGTCGTGGGTTCTAGAAAAATACTTAACAACCAAAGTCTCCATTCACTACACACAGAAGGAGTTTCTTGGCAACTCCACGAGCAGAAATAAATATGTGCCACTCTGAGAAATAAACCTCAAATATTATAAATAGGATTCATTTTGTAATTATTCAAAAAAGCTGAATTCAAATGCTTCACATCTGAGATATACAAAATTTATTGTGAAATTTTTATCTATATGTGCATTTAACCAGTTTCTTCCCAAAGTTTTAGTTTCTCTTAAAGTCTTTGCAAATCTTTATATATACAACACCAAATTAAGCAATGTCTATGGTGCTATTTTTATCATTCCATTATGCTTATTTTGACTAAATCAGTCCTTGTGTGTCAGCTCATGTTTGCAACCCACTATACTTGCATTCCTTTATGAATTACTTTTCTATAAATGGATATTTACAGATATCTTTAAATAGATAATGAAAATAGAATGTATGGTTAGCATTTACTGAATGGAAAAAGAATAACATATATGACACAGTAAGAAGGTTTTCCTGCTCTAAACCTCAACGACAAAAAGTACATCACGAAGATCACGTTGAGAAATGAAATCGGTGAGTGCTCACAGCTGTAGTGCAGTCTGCCAAACGCTGTTCTGCCTCTCTTCAGCTCCCACATCAGTCTGAGGGACACTGGCACACGTAGGGGAATTAAAGCCATTCCATCACGGAGCATGAGTGGGGAGTGAGACTTGGCCATTGCCCCATGTTTCTGTGAGCTCCTGAGAGCTCAGGCTTCAGGACTCCAACACAGCTGTCTGAGAATCAATCCTCATCTACGTAAGCCAATTTAGTATGATTGGTTCCACACAGTCCAGAAAAGAACCTGGAAGTGTAGAGTCTCAGGGTCTTTCTGCCCCCCAAGTGCAACCACAACGACGCAGGTGTCCCTCTCTGTGAATCAATACAAACGGACTAAGAGCTGCATAACCAAGGGAGATAAAATGTTGAACACTTATAACAGTGAACCAATTAAATAAGGACAAACTCATGAATAGAGAAAGGAGGCAATCAATCCAGTAAAACAAAATAAAACAAAGCATCAGGAGCACAGCACTTAGAGCAGCTTTGATTTCAGGAGGAGTTTTGTAGAGGAACTTGGAGCTCTGCAAATGAAGAACCTGCTGGTGGTGTTTGTAGAGAACATACACTATGTAGCCACTGGCTCCACCCATGATGAACTGAGAACCCCCATCCCGTAGCACCATGCAGGTGAGAAAAATCCACTTTACTTTTTTACTCTCTGGTAGTAAATAACAATAATGCCTATTGTTACCACCCTGAGAGGAGTTGATGCTATTTGTGATGGAATGAAGTAAATTCATGGCTATCAATGAATTAAGACTCCACAAAAAGAGAAGCACGGGGAGGACACTCCATGCAGACCTGGGTCTGAGTTTCCTCCATGCAGAGTTTCTAGGACTGATAGTGATGGCCTGGACCACAGTAAGCAGACCACTGGTGCAGATGGAGAGGCCCCGGGCCACCCTGTCCAAGTAACACACCATCTTGCAGCCTATGTCATTTAGGAAATTTCTCACAACAAAAGCACTTATTGTACTTGGCATTCCCTTGGAAAGCAAAGTTATGATATTTGTAATGGTCAAATTGATGAGAATAAATTGTACAGATTTTTTCTCATTGCCTAAAATTATGAGCATGTAATTCAGAAAGACAAAGATGTTCCCCATAATGCCAAGTCCACTTAGACAGGCAAGGATTATTCCCTGGACAATATAAGGCAGCATGTCTCATTTAATATGCAAAATAAGATTCAGGATATACCTTTTTTAGAAAGCACCAGAAATGATAATATATACATATATATATATATTTGTGAAACATAAGACAGCAATTTTCTGAAATGTATGAGAAAATCATGATGTATAAAGATACAGATTTTTAGTGAAAACACTCGGTGTTTTGTTGTGGCACTCCCATGGATTATTTTGAGTGCTATCAAATGCCGAACGGAGGACTTCTATTCAAAGGTATATATTAATAACAGAATTTTAAACTCAGAAACTACTAAAAAATGTACTTATTGAAATCCTTATCATTGCCATGGAGTAATAGCACTGAAACAATATCATCACAATGTCTGACACACGTTTTCTGACCAGGGGAGAGCCATGTTTGTGCCAACCTTGCAGCTGCTTTCTGTGTCTTCCTTACCCCAACCTGTGAGGCCGTAGGGCCGCTCTGTTCTTTTTTCAGCTGAAGCATATGGGCTTACACACAAGTGTAAGTGTGTGTTCATGTGTGTTTCACACCTAGAAAGGCTTTGCTCTTGTACAACTAGGAACTCCAATGTCACTTTGTCACAGAAATTTATGCCGCACTGTGTTCTCCATTTCCTAGAGAAACCGAAAACAATCATCGGGCTTCTTTGCACTTTAAGTGTTTGAGAACACAAAGTACACAAAATCAGCCTTGAGTGTAGCACAAGCTTCCACTGCAGAGATTCCTACAAGATACCAGAAATGGATTTGAACTAGTTGAGGAGCAAAACAATTCTTTGCTCATGAAAGCAGCATAGAAACTGGACCTGACATTTACTGTTCAACTCAGGATGAAATATACTGCAAGACTGGCCTAGGTGAGCAGTACTGACTATCAACACCAGAGTACGAGTTGGTCAAGTGCTCAGCCAGATGTTGGAATTTCTTAACAATCATTTAGATTAAAACATCTCAGCATCCTTTCGGGATTTTCGTATGGTTTCCTGCTTGTTTCCGTGTCTCTGTGTTTGCTCCAGCGCTTCTTCCTGCTCTCTCTTACCTCCCTCAGACTCCAAAGCTCTGCATCGCACTAGAGAGCAGATGTCAGATGTGCAATAAGTGGCACCCTTTTCTCTCTGACTAAGGTCAAACATCAAAGGGGAAAGAAGTGAATTCTAACTGAGCCTGATGCGTGAAGCATTTTTGTATTCCATTTTTAAAGACACATTCAGATACATGTAGGATGTCTTGTTTGGCTGCAATAATTTATGCTTTAGGAAGGATAGAGCATTGATCTCAGGCCTAGTTTCCTTATGTAAAAGACGGAAATAAAGGATCTTAGTTTCATACCACTAGGATAAAATTTCATCACATTATTGACACTCACAGCAAAGCACTCTGTACTGAGCTCTCCAAAGATCAAGTATAATTTATATTTTTAACCACACTCTATTAAACATAAAGTGGGTCTGGCCAGATAGCTCAACTGGCTAAAGCGCCTACTTAGTGCATCCCAGTGTGCATGCCAGTAATCCCAGAAATTAGGAGGCTGAACACAGGAGGGTCACTACAAGTCCAAACTGTGTGGTGAGACCCTGCAGACCCTGTACTAAATACATTTTAAAAATAAATGAACTAAGTGGGTTATTATGTATATACTATGTCTTAGAATGAGACATATCTGTGCAACTGTAGTGCACTAATGTAGTTTACAATGCCATGAAAATTTGCAGTTAGTGCCCACTAAAGAACAGAATCGCACTAACAATGAAACATATACATTTTATAGACAGCTGTGATGGGGACAGTGTCCTAGAAGAGAGGACATGAGGAAGATTTAAAAAATCATGAAAGCTCAAAGGCTTTCAATACCTTCTGTTGGCTCCAGGTAAGCAAGGAGCTCTCCGATGCCTGCAGATCCTGGACACAGGGACAGCTGTGGCTTGGTATGTCTGGAATAAAGACTTCTCAAACTGCTATCCTCCTCTGCACCTGAGGTGTTTGCATTTGAAGATCTCAGAATGTGGACCCTAAATCTCACAGATCTTCTGCACAATTCCTGTGTTAGCACTAGATAGATACATTGTAGATTTCTGAGAGAACATCTGAAGACAGCTTGCTGTGAGTTAATGTGTGTTGTTATGTCTACTCACCTTGCAAAGTGTGGTGCTTTCAACTCATTGCTCGGCCTCCCTTGAAGGTGTCTCTATTGCTCCTGTTTTAAAGACTCCAGTCATCTTTGTGTGTTCATGCTTGTTTAGCCCTTGGCTATTGTGAATTCTCACCTGGAGTTTAATTTTAACATTGTCACGCTGTCAGCAATAAGGAAATCCTCTACTGTGGCACTGTCCCTGGTGTCCAGCTTTCCCTTGCCCCCTACAATTATGCCTTTGTTTAGCTCAGAAGTTTTGTCTGCCTCAGTTCAGCTTTAGTTATTGGAAGAGGACATTGCATAGGGGAACAGTGAGAGCCAGTCACGTTGCTGTATCTAGGGATACCGGCTTTTCAGCTGTCCACCTCATTGCTCAGTTTCCGCACTGTGAGTCAATATGGGGAGCGATCTCAATCACAGAATAAATTCCTTTTCTTTCCTCTCAAGGCACTGACCAGCGCTGAGTACTGTGCTCTCTGAGCACATCCCCACCATGCACCTAGGCAGGACCCAAGTTACCTTGCCTTATCAGTCTGTGGACCTCGGCCACTTATTCTCTTTTCCATGGACAGATGCCAAAAGAATTTCAGAGCCACCATGAAAATTTCCAGCTCCATTAATATTCTATGTGAAATGAATTCCCAAACCAGGTCAGCTCTTGCTTGTTGTCTCATAAATACCAGAAGAGCCCTGTAGAAGAAAATGCATTTTGTCTGAAGTTTTCAATAATGAAATCAGCACAGACTCACATGAATATGTTGTCAAGTCCTATACTATGATAAATGAAAATGTAAGCATAATATATTCTTCGAGGGCAAAAATGGCATTCAGGTAGGCTTCATTTTTGTATTTGCTTGTAGAAGTTATTAGATCTTTTAATTTTTTTCCTTTCCCCTTTGAGATTTGTAGACAGTGTTCCCAATATAAATGTTTCCCACTTTATTTTTTTTTTACCTTAAATATACTTAATTTTTACTTTTTAAATATTTTTTATTTTATTTTGAGAAACAAATAACAATGAGACAGTTTCAAAACTGATTAGTAGTATAGTTTCAATAATTAATAGATATTGTTATCTTCTTAGTGGTTATCCAAAGTACAAGAGCCAGACAGAATATCCTATCCACACACTATGAGTACAAATCTTTCTACTCATTGAATTAAGCAAGAATAGATGTATATCTATCCTGACTATTCTGTATGTAAAGATACAAAATGGTCCTCTTCCTTTGTATCTCCTTTTTGGTTTAGTCTTGTCAGAGATGGAAATCCCATTGGCATCTAAATACTACAGGTACATGAATTCAGCAAAACAATCCAACACAGTCCAGCAGTCCACAATAGCAGTGGGTTATGCACAGAAGTTGTTGACTTGAGCCTGTCATAGCTCAGCATATTAACATGGCTTAATTTTATATACCTCATTTTTATACTTTTCTGCTGAATGTCAAGATAAAGCAAGACCTATATAACAAGAAATATAACTTTTGTGTCTGATAAACTCAGTCACGTACTCTCAGGGTTTATCCTGTAACCCCATACCGCACTTGAAAGATCCTTTGCCGCTGTCAGCCATGTGGATGAGTCATGACCATTGTGTGACCAGTTTTCTCTCTGTGAAACTTTTCTCTCCATGCGACTCTCCTTAGGCACACAATACATCATCAGTCACTTTCCTCTGTGGCCCCATAATCACCTTGATCAGAAACTTTGGGAGACAACTGAGTTCCATGATGTTACAGTACAGGTTCTCCTATGTCCTGAGTCTTCACTGACCTTGAAAGGCTAGGACAAAACTTTTGGCTGACCTTGCACCCCTTCCTTTTACTTAATTTTGATCTGAAAACTGAGGATGTTAACCCTCCAGAAGAGAAGCTTATTATAACCCTGCAACATAGGCAGTTCAGTTTACCTTAATTATCTGTCTATCAATCATCTTAGGCATAATGTATAACAGCTATTTTCCATCAAGTATTGGTATGAAAAATGTCATATTCCTACAGAATATGAAGAAAAATAGTTAGAAAAATAGGATTAAACACATATTTTTACACAGAAATTTAGAAACCTAACTATATAAAGCACTGTAGCAGGACTGTCCAGGGGCATTTTTTCATTCATTACCTTTAATTTTAAAAAGAAAAAATACTTGAGAGATAGTACAGTAATAATTGGTGTTCATGACAGGCAGTATGTATTTAGAAGACCAGAATGACGGGCATTCCAAGTGTGACCCTTCTGTTACACATTGTTATCTTCAGTGCGGTGCTTGGCTCACAGGTATCAGCGTGCACAGTTAGTCAGGGTGAGAATCCTAACAAATAACTGCTAGTTTCAAAAACTTGCTGTTTCTCAGGATCATTGCCTTACACATCTTGTGTGTATAAATGTGTGGCTTTGCCCCTGTCATGTTTCCCAACTTTTCTCCTTGCCCTCTTGTCATTGTCCAATCATCAAGTTCTCATTTTCCTTTCTATGAGTTATACCTTTCTATTAGTATTTCTTCTTTTGAGTTCTTATACTAGGGAGAATACACAATATTTACATTTGTGGATCTGGTTTATTTCACTTATAAGTACATCTTCAAGTGACATCCACTTAAATATGAAGGCTTCGTGTTTATTATTCTTTAATCTGAGTAATATTCCATTGTATAAAGATACCACAACTTTTTCAACTGTTCCTCATGTGGCCGGCATCTTGGTTGTTTCCAAGTTTGACCATCACAAATTGTGTTGTTGTAAGCATAGGAACACATATATCACTGTTATGACATTTTCCGTTCCTCCAGGAAAATTCCCAGTAGTGGGATAGCTACTTTGAATGGGATTTCCAGTCCTAGTTTTTTAAGGAGTCTCCACATTGATTTCTATAATGATTGCACCAGTCTTCAATCCCACCAGCAATGGAGAAATATTCTCTTTCCCCAAATCCACTCCAACATTTGTTTTTGGTTGATTTCTTTATAGTAGCCATTCTTTCTAGGGTGAGATGATAGCTCAGTGTTCTTTTAATTTGCATTTCACACATAGATACTTATGTGGAGCATTTTTTCATATATTTACTTGCTTCTTTAATTTCGTGTTCTAAGAAATGTGTCTTCACCTTGGATGCCCATTTCTGAACTGGGATTTTAAATTTAAGTGCCCTAATGCTTTTTAGTTCTTTATAAATTCCAAAGAGCAGACCTTTGTCTGAGTGCCTATTAAGATTTTTTCAAAATTTATGGGTTGTCTTTTCACTTTCTTGGTAATTTCTTTTGACATGCAGAACGTCTCAATAAGAGGTGGTACCACTTGTCAATTCTTTCAAGTATTAACCATGCAATTTGATTTTTGTTTATGAACTCTTTGCCTACCTCTATATCTTCAAGAGTTCCTCCTACTCTCTCTTCCAGGAGATTTAATTTATCTTTTTTTTCATACTTAGAACTTCAATTCATTTTGATTTTAGCTTAGTACATGGTGCTACACCTGGGTCAATTTTAGTTTTCTGCAAGTAGAGAACCTGTTTTTCCAGCACCATTTGTTAAAGAGACTATCTTTCTTCCAGTGAGAGTGTTTGGCTTCTTTGTCGAAGGTCAGGCGGTAGAGTGTCTTTGCAGAGGCCTCTGCATCTTCTAATTTATTCCATTGATCCTTGGGTCTATTTCTTTGCCAATTCCTTGCTGATTTTATCACAGAAGCTTTGTAGTATAATTTCCTGCCTTGTCCTTGTTGGCCAGGATTGCCTTTGCTCTTGTAGGTCTTTTCTGGTTCCAAGTAAATTTTAGAAACAATTTCTCTAGGTCTGGGAGATATGTTGGTGGCAGTTTGATAAGGATTGCATTAAATCTGTACATCAATTTTGGGAGTACAGCTATCTTCATGATGTTGGTTCTTCCTAACCAGGAACAGGGAATATCTTTCCATTTTCTGAAATCCCTTAGGATCCCTTTTTTTAAAGTACTGTAATTTTCCAGGAAAAGTTCTTTGAATTCTTTAGTTAAGTGAATTCCAAGGTATTTCATTTTCACTTGTGCTATTGTAAAAGGTACTGTTTCTCTAATTTCCCTCTTAGTGTATCTGTTATCTGTGTAGAGGAATGCTATTGACTTTTGAGTACTGACTTTATAAGGTCCTATGCTTCTGAGTTTGTGTGTCAGTTCTTGTAGGTTCTTGGCAGAGTTTTTTTGCTCCTCTAAGTAAAGCATCAAGTCATCTGCAAACAATGATAGTTTAAATTTTTCTTTGCTTATTCTTATTCCTTTTGTTTTTCTCTTTTTCTAATGGCTCTACATAATGATTTCAGAACTAAATAGAATAGAGTGTGTAGTGAGAGAGGACATTCTTGTCTTGTACTATATGTGAGAGTCAAAGATTTCCATTTTTATAAGCAATCAGACAGAGGACTACTGTCTAGAATATACAAAGAACTAAGATATAACAGGGCCCTCAAATTTAAAGACTCAATTCAGAAATGGGCATCTGAGATGAATACACACTTCTCAGAGGACAAAAGTAAAAAAGCAAATAAATATATGAAAAAATGCTCCACATCACTAGCCTTTCGTGAAATGCAAATAAAAACAACACTGAGATACCGTCTCACTCCAGAAAGAATGGCTATCATAAGGAAATCAACCAACAACAAATGTTGGAGAGGTTGTGGGGAAACGGGAATGCTTCTCCACTGCTGGTGGGAATGTAGACTGGTACAACCATTGTGGAGGTCAGTGTTGGAGACTCTTCAAAAGAGTAGGACTAGAAAACCCATTCAAGCCGGCTATCCCCCTACTGGGAATTTTCCCAAAGGATCTGGATGCATTGTATCATAGAGATATATGTGTACCTATGTTTATAGCAGCGCAATGTGTGATAGCAAAATCTAGGAAACAACCAAGATGTCCATCACATGAGGAATGGTTGAAAAAGATGTGGTATTTCTATATAATGAAGTATTACTCAGCTATTAAGAATGATAAGTTTGAAGCATTTATACTGAAGTGGATGCCACTTGAACATATATTCATAAGTGAAATAAACAAGACACACATTTGTAAATATCATATAGTCTCCCTAGTATAACAAGCGAAAAGCAGAAATACAAAAGGAAACGTACAACAACTAAAATCAATTGAGGCAGATAAGGCAAAGTGAATGGCATATGCTGCAAGATACTAATCAGCTTTTCTTCTGGATGGTTAACAACCTAAGTTCACAAGTCAGAGTTGGAGAAATAGAAGAGCCACAAGGCCAGTCAACATTTGGCCCTAGCCTTTCAAGGTCAGCGAAGACTCAGGACATAGGAGAACCTGTACTGAAACATCATGAAACTCAGGTGAGCTCCAAATTTTCTGAACAAGGAGATTATGGAGCCACAGAGGAAAGAGATCGAAGTTCTATAGTGTGCCTGGGGAGAGTCACATGAAGATAAAACTTTCTCTCAAGCTCTCACAGAGAGCAAACTGGTCAAGCATTGGCTGTGACTCATCCACATGGATGACACAGACCAAGGATCTACAGAATAAGGTATAGGACTACAAGATAAACCCTGAGAGGACTTCACTGACCACATAAGAAATATAAAGTTCATGTGGTGGTATATAAGTCTTGCTCTATCTAGGTCTTAACCATCCAGCAGAAAAGTATAAAAATGAAGTATACATCACAGGGCCATAATATTAAGCTGAGCTTTAAATGGCTATGGTCGACAACTTCTTTAAATAACTCACTATTGTTGTGGAATGCTCGACTGTGTTGGACTGTGGTGTCGAGTTCAAGCACCTAAGTTAGTTGAATGACAATGGAGTGCCCACCTTTGACAGGTGTAGACAAAGGAAGGAGTATAGAAAGAAAAACTCATGATGTGTGTATAGACAGTACAGTTGGGATAGATAACACTGTGCTTGTACATAATCCTATGAGAGGCAAGATCTGCACTAATGGTGGTTGGACAGGATATTATGTCAGCTTCTAGTAGTATAGTCACCAAGTAGGAAAATAATTATTGAATTTTTGATATAATTCATGTATAAAAATAAGATAAGTAATCAGCTACACTCTTAATTTACTGATAAGAGACATCTGCTAAAATAGTATCTGTAAATATAATATCATGTATGCACCTTGTACGATACCAAACCATTATGAAAACAGTTTGCAATGTATTAATTTATCGAATCTGTCTTGTTAAGGTGTCTTGAAACTGTCTGATTGATATTTGTACTTCAATAAAAAAAAAATAAATTTAAAAAAATTTCCATTTTTCCCTATTTATGTTACCCACTGGGTTGTCATAGACTGCTTTTATCAGACTGAAATATAGCCAATCTGTTCCAATTATCTGTATGACTTTAAATACAATAAGTGTTGGACTTTATCAAAAGTCTTTTCTGTGCCAGAGAGATGACTCCGTGGAATAAGAGCTTCTCTGGTGAGTGCAAGGGCCTGAGCTCAATTTCCGGTTCTGAAAAAAAAAAAAAAAGCCTTTTCTGCATCAATTGAGATAACCATGTGGTTTTTCGATTTGGCCCTATTGATGTAGTTTATTATATTTATACAGTTGTGTATATTGAACCATCCTTGCATCCCTGGGATGAATCCAACCTGCTCATGGTGTATGATCTTCCTGATGATTTGCTGTATTCTATTGGTTAGGATTTTATTGAGGATTTTTGCATCTATGTCCCCGAGGAACATTGGCCTGTTGTTCTCCTTTTTAGGTGTATCCCTCCCTGGTTTGGTATCAGTATAGCACCTGCTTCCGGCCATGGTTTTGGGAGGGCTGCTTCCTTTTCAATTTTGGTGAAGATTTTGAAGGTGTAGTGATTATATCTTCTGTCAATTTCTTGTAGAATTCAGGTGCAAGTCCATCAGGAACTGGACTTTTCTTTGTCGATAATTTTTTTTTAAATTACCTTTCATATTTCATTGGCTGTTATTGGGGTATTGAGAGTTCTTATATCTTCTGAATTCTGCTTGTGTAATTTTTACCTTCCTAGGAATTTGTCTATTTCTCCTGTGCCATCTATTGTGCAAGAGTCAAGATTCTCAAAGTAGGTACTGACAATCTTCTGAATTTGCACTGGGTGTCTGGTAATTACACCTTTTTTGATTCCTTTCTGACTGTATTTGAACTTTTCTTTCCTCTTTTTGATGAGGTTAGCTAGGGGCTTACCAATTTTATTTAGTCTTGCAAAGAACCAACTTTTTGATTTGTTGATTCTTTGAACTGTTTTCTTCATCTCAATTTAATTAATTTCTACTCTAATCTTTATGATTTCTTTCCATCTTGGGGCTTTGTATTTTGTTTGGTCTTCATTTTCAAGATGTTGGAGGTGCAACATTAGGGTGTTCATTTGTTCCCATTTTGTTTTACTAATTGTGAGCTCATACCTATACATTTCTGTCTGTGAATTCATTTCATGGAATCCTACACATTCCAGTAAGTTGTGCTTGAATTTTCAGTGAATTGTAGATATTGTTGAAATTCTTCTCCTTCTCCTTCTCCTTCTACTTCTTCTCTCTCTCTCTCTCTCTCTCTCTCTCTCTTTTTTTTTTTTTTTTGCTGAACCAGGGATTGAACTCAGGACCTTTTGCTTGCCAATGAAGCGCTTATTCCACTGAGCCATCTCCCTGCCCCAAATTCTTGTTTAATTTCATCTGTAAGCCATTGGTTGCTGAGAAGGGTGTTTTTAATTTTCATGTATTTATGGGATGTTTCTTTTTTCTTGTCTCATTTACTTCCAGTTTCATTGCACTGTGGTCAGATAATATGCGTGGGAAAACTTTTGTTTTCTTGCATATACTTAAGCATGACCTATGGACTAGTAGGTGATCTATTTTAGAAATTAACCCATGTGCAGCTGAAAAAAATGTGCATTCAGCTGTGGTTGGGTGGAACACTTTGTACATGCCCACCCAGTTCATCTGTTCCAAGCTCTGTTCAGTTCTGCTACTTGTTTGCTAGTTTTTTGTCTGGTTGACCTATCTTTTTGAGATAAGGAGGTATTAAAGATCTCCTGTTATGATTGTGGTATTGGATATTAGATTTTTCATGTCCATTAAGGTTTGTCTAATATAGTTTGGTGCTCGCATGTTTGCTGTGTACACATTTATGGGTGTTACCTCTCCCTCTTGAATTTTTCCTCTAACCAGTATGGAGTGGCCTTCTTTATTTCGCTTGATTGTGCTGGTTTGAAGTTGAGACTGTAATCTTAGAATAGGACTGCAATCCCTGCTTTTTTCTCAGGTGCTGGCATGTGTTGTATTGTTTTCCATTCTTTCACTTTCAGCCTATGAATTTCTTTATGAATTAGTGTTTTTCTTATATACAGCATATTATTAGGTTTTGTTTCCTAGTGCACTGTGCCACTCTATTTCTTTTAATTAGTGAATTGAGTCCATTTATTTTGGTGGTTCCAATTGAGAGGTATTGATTCACATTTGATGTGTTATTTACCTGCTGTGGTTTACCCTTTTTCTACTGTGTTTAATTGTTTGCCATATTTAGTGTGTTCCTTCTGTCGTCGTTTGTGGAGTTCTGATAATTTTGGTCCATCTGTAGAACATCTTTAGCAGTCTGTATAGGATTGGCTTTATAATCATGAAATTATTTGGTTATTTTTTGTCACAGAAGCATTTCTCCATCAAATTTGAAAGAGAGTTTTGTGGGAATTTGTTTTCATAGAGGCCTTGAAGTATGCTGTTCCAGGCTCATATCTTCATGGCTGTGAAGAGAAATCTCCCATTGTTTGCATGGGTTTCCTTTAAATGTGATCTCTTTCTTTTCTCTAGCTGTTTTCTCTATATGGTTCATGTGTTGGATTTTTGGGATCTCGGCTATTACACATCTTGGTGTGCTTTTAATTGGGTTGAAGTTATTTGGAGTTCTGTATGCTTTTGTTTCCTGAATGTCAGATTGTTTCTTCATATTCAATAAATTTTCTTCTATTATTTCTTCCCATATACCTTTTATATCATTTGTATTGACTCCTTCTTTCTCACTGATGCCTACTCTTCTCACATTTTTCATCATTGCATCCTCTTGCAGGTGATGAATTTCTTTTTTCCTGCATCCTAGTTGTTTTTAAGAGATCCTTTTTAACCTTTTCATTATCTGTGACATTTTCAAGATCTATAATTCTATCTTGACTTTCACTCAGATGGTTTTACAAGCTTGTAATTGAGATTTTAAATGACTCTATAGCTCTTTGCCTCTTTGTCATGCGATCTATATTTTCCTATATTGCTCATTTTTCTAATGTGCTGTTTTTTTTTATCAGTGTCTTCTTTGGAAGCAGTAATTAATTCTTTTTATAACAGATTATTTCTGATCTGATTTCCTCTATATGTTTCTTCATTTTTTTCTGTACTTCAGAGGCTATTATTTCAGAAATTTCTTTTTTATTTCAGAGGTTATTTCTGATGTGAGTTCCTCTATACCTTTCTGTATGTTTTTCTTACTTCAGTCGCTATTGATTCAGACATTTCATCTGTGTGATTTCCAGTTTTTTTCTGTGCTAATGTCCTCTGCACTTTTGTTGGGTTGGCTTGGGTCCTGAGATTGCATTTTGCTCCTTCTCTTTGTCATTTTGTACAACACTGTCCTCTGACCTTTGGTGCAGTTATAACTTTAGCACCTACTGAAGTTTGGGTGTAGACCTACTAAGTTTGAATTCATCCAGTTGTACCTGGCTTGGGTGTCTATACTGTGCTCAACTCTTTCCTCCTGCAGCCCTTGACAAAGAACCTGTTTTGCCCCTCTGGCAAGATGTTCTGTTCCTGGATTAGTTGGGTGGTTCTGGTCCCTGATCTCTCTGCAGGGACTTCAGCTGCAGAGTTTCATCCCAGGCCTGCATGCTAGGCCTGGACTGGGTCTGGAGGGCACCAGGGGGTGCAGGGGATTGCAGAAGCCCTCCCACATACTTGCAGGTGCTAGTATTGGGCTGAGTTTGGAGGGGTCTGGAGAGTGCGAGGGAAGTTCTCATTCATGCAGTGGACTTGGGTTGGCTCCAGAGGAGTGGATTGGTCCCAACAGCAGGGCAGAAGGTCTCACTCATGCCATGGGTCTGGGCTTGGTCCAGAGATGCCTAGCGGGTGCAAAGGAGTGCAGAAACTCTCCCACAAACTTATAGAGCCTATGCTTGGGCTGGGTCTAGAGGGGTCCAGATAACATCATGGAAGTTCTCACACAGTGCATTTGGGATGGCTCCAGAAGGGTGCAGGGGTCCTGAGAGCATGGTGGAAGCTAGAGTAAAATATAATAGGATATTTCATTTTATCATCAATGATTTGCACACTTAACATCTATCATTTTTTTTCTAACAGTTTACTTTTAATTACATCTAAATGTTAAATTTATGCTACATTTCTTTCTCCTGACAATCAATGTAACATGAGCTTCATATCGTAGCTTTGTACTATTGTTGATCATAGTTAGGCCAATGACTTCATGGATTTTTGTTATTTCCTTTCAATTTTTTTCCTTTCTTAGAGGTGCAATAGACCCTGTGAAAGGGAAAGAATATGATAAAAGTGAAGAAAAAGTGGGCACAAGGAAAATAACATAAGAAAGAAGAAAACGAAAATGTATATTTATGTATACATATAGGATAGCTTGGATACATTGTACTGCTGATTTCTGCTGGTCTATAAGGCAGAAGTTACTGGTTAATTTTTCTTCTGTTTTTTAATTTCTTGTACCTTTTTAAATCCAATTTTCATGCTTATATCTGATAATATAAACAAGTCTGATATTGGCTGCTGGTTTGTCAGAAAATGTTTTTAATCAGCTTGAGATAAGGAACATTTTTCCAATTTTTTGTAAAAGAAAAAATAAGTATTCACCGCTCTTCTCAATAGATTGGCAGTGATCAGCTGTGCAATTATCTGAACGATCCATGTATGTCATAAATATATTTTTCCTTTGTTTCTTTTGTCCTGTTCCTCACTCTATTTGCTCCTTTCTTTTCAACAGATCATTTCTGTTTCACAGTGTCTACTGTACTTTTCAGATGCTACATACTCTTTCAGGTCTTACACGAGTGAGACAATATGATGTTTGTACATGTAGGTCTGATTAATTTCACATATGAATATAGTCTCTGATTGCATTCATTTATATTTAAAAGCATCAAGTTTGTCATGTTTATACCTGAATAATACTCTATTGTGTACAAATACCACATCGTTTTTTAAATCTGATCCATGGTTGATTGGCATTTGGGTTGTTTCCAAAATTTTGCTATGACAAACTGTGCTGTTATAAACATTTATGTATTGAATCAATGTGGTGTGAAGTTTTCAGTACATATGGAAAAATACCTAGGAGGGGAATAGCTGGGTTGAATGGGACATCCAATCCTAGCTTTCTGAGGAATGTCCACACTGATTTCCGCAGTAGTTATATCAGTCTGCACTCTGGCTCACAACCAAGAGTGCATTTGAAACAAAAAGATCATTTTATCAATTAATAACCAATTTGTGTGTTGCAGAACTTTTATTTTCCGTATCTGGCCTCAAAATGTGAACTCACTAAAATTCATTTATTTTATTTTATTTGTTTTTGCAGGGTCTTGCTTTGCAGTTCAAACTCATAGTGGTCCTCCTGTCTCAGCCTCCCTACTGTTGGGATTACAGGCATGTGCCACCATGCCCAGTTTTGGGGCTGGCACATTT
The DNA here is from genome assembly GCA_004027165.1 of Ctenomys sociabilis. NCBI lineage: Eukaryota > Metazoa > Chordata > Mammalia > Rodentia > Ctenomyidae > Ctenomys > Ctenomys sociabilis. The sequence continues at coordinate 22,486 of PVKA01018174.1, forward strand.
TGTCCTGGGTTATACAGCCAGCACTGCATGAGGTACTAGGGAGTGAAGTCAGGTCCTTCTGCTTGCCAGGCATGCACTTAGACAACAAAATGATCTCCCCAGCCCCCAAAGTCATTCTTTGTTGTCCATCTTCAGTTCATTTCTATCAGGTGGGAAGCAGCAGGTAAAAGAGTTCTAAAAGTTAATCATTTCAACAGTTCTAACGTTGGAAAAATGTTGGACAAAACAATGATATCAAAGAGAATGTGTACTTTTAACAATGTTTGTATTGTGTATGTTCAATCTTCATACATCCTACAAATGTTATCCTCATTTTCCTAACATTTATAATAGTGATAACAATCTTTCTCTATGTAGTGCTCTCTTTTCTGGGCAATGTAGTGCGCTCAATATGTCAGGACACTGGCACATTTAATAACTCACTTACCCTAGTATTCTGCAAAGAAGACTGTTTACAATAAGTAAAGGCTTGTTCACATACAGGAATGGAAATTGCAACCTATAATATGTTTGGCCTGAAGGTATAGGCCAGTGACCAATAGGCAAGAACTGAGGCTTCCTCTTTGATCCACATAAGCATGCACAAATAACGGCTTTAATAAAAATAGATTAGTACAGTGACAAACAGTAAAACTATACGCGAAAGAAAAATTATTCACCGTAAGTGTAAAAAAGTAAAATCTAACTTTTAATTTTCTTTTATGACTAATGTCTCTTGATTATATGTAATTAAAAGAGTTATCAAATTTATACATTAATAAATACTGAACATGCAATTTCTATTTAATATTTCAATCTCTTTTACATGAAGAAATACAGTAGAAAATTTAGGTTCTGCAAGTGAAACTCTTGGGTCTAAGGTGGATTATGTAATTAAAATTTGCATAAATTGTGTAATACACTCACTTAAAATTATTATTGCTCTCATGCTCCTTGTTAGCAATAATGATTCATTGTGATTTTTCCTGTGCCCATGCATTACACACTGATGGTGCTTACTTCTCCTTCTTGGCAGCAGCAGTGCTGGTAAAGAAAGAGCCGTCCAACAAGTACAGCTCCTGCAAGGTGACAGATGTGAAATGAGAGCAGATCTGGGTCCTAGCACCGCGACTTCTGTGTCAACTCAGCACTGTTGCCAGTTCTGTTCATCAGAACAGAACATGAAATGTTTCATTTACTCTCCATGAATACTTCAGTATTTATAGCACAATGGAACAGGTTTTTCAGACTTATTTTCTGGAAATCCCAAGGATTAGACCTTTTCTTGACTGCTCTGTCTGCTGAGGGCTTCCACATTCACACAGGACTCCATTTCTGATTACTAACAAATGGGCAGACACTCACACCATGGAAGCCAGAAATGCTTCAATATTACTATGAAATTGTTCTCCAAGAGTGAATTTAAAAGTACAGAATAAACTTTCTTAAGAGAAGACCAAAGTATCAGAAAGAGATGCTTTGGTTAGCTTTGATCTCAGAGTTCTGTGGCAAAACTTTTGTTCTTCAAATTTAGAACACACCTGTGGTGGTTCTGGAGAATAAACTCCACCAGCCACTGGACCCATACAAGAGACTCTCAGAAATATCATCTAGTAGCAGGACCCTGAAAATGATGCATCTTATTTTCTGAGTTGTGGTAAGAAGATGACAATATATGTCACTCTTATTAATTTGTGGTGAGTTTCTGTTTTTGCTTGTCAGGGGGTAAATTCATGTTTGTCAACTGAGATTTCAAAGGGAAACACACCAGGGAAGGATCAACCACACAAATCTCATATTCCTTGTTAACATTCATGAGGCTTCAGTCTCTGCTAACCTCAGGATCTGGGGAAGTTGCTGGTGATCTGAGACCCTGTGAGGAGGCCACTGTGCAGACTGTGAGGCCTTGGGCCACTTGCTTCAGGTAACATATGATCATCTATCCTTGTCATCTAAGAAGATCCTGATACTGGACCCCAATCTCTCACTGTGTACAAAACTCAGTTTAAAGTGGGACAAGCGCTTTGGTATGACATTCGAAACCAAAACTCATAGGTGCAAACATAAGGAGAAACACCGTAACATATAGTCACATGCAAAAGCTTATTGGACAGGACTCTAATGGTCCAGGCAAAATTGAGAAAAGAGGTTGCATCAAATTAAAAAAGTGTCTAAACTGCTAAGGAAACAGTCAAAATACACCATAGAAAATATGAAAGACGATTTGCCAACTATGCTCTGGCAGAGATTTCATATCCAGAATATAGGAAGAGCTGAAAAGAATTTACCTTGAAAAATGTAAGCAATAAGTGGGGGAATGGACTGAATGGACCCTTGGAAAAGTAGCATAAATGGCCACATTGTGTTCAGATATATTCAACACTTTTCCCATCAAGAAAATACAAATCAATTGATGTTGAGGAACCGTTCTATCTATTCTAGAATGGGAATTCTCAGGAATAAAAATATAATGTGTGTAATGGAGATTGCTGAGCAGAAGAAACCTTTCACATTGTCACTAGAAATGTATGTCAGTTTGGCTTCTATCAAAGTCAATAGATTCTCCAAAAATTTAAAATATGAGTTCCAGCTATGCCTTCCATGAGCATACACCTGAGATATAGTGGTCAGCGCACCGTAGGGATGACTGCACTCGTGTTTATTTTGGTGAAAGTCACATTAACTGCATTGTGGAAGCAAGTTAGATCCCTGATGACTGATTAATGGGTGAAATGATATGACATGTATGCAACGCAGATTTGATTACTTCTCACACGGGCAGAAGAGCTGCATTCAGTTTCTAAGAAACAATACCTTGTCTTGCCCCTCATATGAAAAATTTTAGAGAAAAAAAAGGAGGGGGGGATGATATGAAACAGTATTAAAAACTGTCAGAAGAGAGGGAAAGAATGTTGAGGAAGAATGGCAGGAATTGTAGGAAGAAAACACAACAGGATCACTGGGATGTAATTGACCAATTTTGCATGCAAGTATGGATGTGAGAACTGAGACACTGTAATCCGTATCAGTACTGTACCTGAGTATGAAGGAAAGGGAAACAAAATTTTGCTATTGAAAGATAGTAAACCAGCTTGTGACACACTACACATCATAAGGTATCCACTAAGTCCACTGGAAAAATACATCCTCACCTTTTTTAGCCTACAGGACACACACACACACACACACACACACACACACACACTTGAAAGGTCATCTGTAACAACTTCAGGGAGAACTTGACTACTCTACTCCTTATCTGCAGTTTGCTGTGATTCCAGTGAGAGATCCAAGTACCTCTTTGTGTGACTATATTAATATATTCCAAGATTAATTTTGAAGTCCCAATATTATTAGAGAGAAATGCATAGAAACCTGGGATGAAGCATATAGTGAACTTAGACTCATTACCTCAGAAACAAGTCTGACTAGCCCTATTTCCCTGATGACCATGTTTCAAAAGACATGGTTTCAAAAAAAAAAACACTTCAGCTACTCAAAACTTGTGCGATTATTGCTTAGTTTAAAAAGACTTCAACAAACACTGAGAAACAAAGTAGACATAGTGGCTACTGATTTTTGTCTTTTTTTCAGTGGAACTGGGGATTTAATTCAGGCTCTTGAGCTTGCCAGGGAAGCACTTATTCTACTAAATCCTCTCCCTGCCCCAGCTACTGATTTCTTAAAAGCAAACAAAAAAGTATGTGTATGTGGGGGCAAGAGAGACACAGAGAGAGAAAGACTGTTATATTTTGCATCATGAAAACATTTATTCTGTGTTAGCGCATGACCTTGTTTCTGTCACAGGGAATCTTGCCCAACTCCAATGCCCTGCTTTCTCTAATGGGAACAAATTAGTATCTGTAGCAAGTGAATATTCTTTCATGTATAGCACTAATGTTTCTGCGATGTACTGGGTATGAGTGCACCATCAAATGGCAAGGATGCAAGTATTAGAGAATAGAATTGTTCTTTTCAAAATAGGAGTTTTTATTGCTTCTAACACATGCCTGTGTGTTAGAAGTAATATTTGTTGTTTAATAGACATGAACTAAGCCAGCTGGTCCCGGAAACGACCCTGGTACAGTGGAACCTACAGCAAGGGGGCTCTTGGCCTGCTGATGGGCACGGCTGGGAAGAGATCAGGAATCAGAGTTCCAGTATGCTCGGTATTTGTCATATTTCTGTGACTAGAGCAGGACATGGACAGAAGTGGGAAGTCACCCATTCTGTGTCCCAGAAGCCTGGCGCCCTCTGATGCACAGCTTGAGCTCAGTTCTGGAGAACGGGAAACTCTAGATACAGATCTAGATACAGAGACTCTGTTAGCTGTTCACTTCCTCAGTGCATGTCCTTTCTATTATAGTCACTAAACCTAATTTAGCCTGAAAAGTTCTGAGTAAACATGGTAATTATGCGTGAAGAGGAAAAGTTGCACAGTAGAGACTGAGAGTCACCAAGGGTGTCTTTTCCCCAAGACAGACATGTTATGAAGTTTTGGTGACACTTGTTGGCATGTAAGAGCTATTTAAATTATGGAGTTAAAGATATGGCCTGGAAGTTTCATCTTGCCAGAGGGACTAACCGAGCTCTGTCCTCCTTCACGCACACCAGTGTGAGCAATCTTTCATTACACACATGGGCTAGGTAAACTTTCTCTAGAAGGTCTAAAATCTGTGGCTCAGCAAAAGAGCAGTTTGGAGGGACTTTGTGCCCTAAGATCTTTAGTCATCTTGGGGTCTTTAAAAGAGAAGATCAAAAGGCCCATGAAAAGTCTCCAGATTCAAGAAAAAAGTATCTTGTAGAATTTCTGAGGAATGTCTGACCCTGCTTTCACGATCTTATAGGATCAGAAAACTCTGTGGTGGATCATTGTACAAGGTTTTCTTCTTGCTTTCTTCTACCAATGAGGATGATTTAGCAGTCTTTCAAGCTTTGAGAAAAAAACCTTGTTTCTCTCAGTGTAAAATTACTTTGCACAATGGACTGTCAACATTACTACCTTTAAGAAAATGTGAGTATTATGATGCTTTTCTGTATTTGAACATGGAAGAATATTTCAAGTTTTCATGACATTTTGAATTCCCTAAATGCATTTCTGTTTACTTGAAGTCTTCTACTTTGTGTATACATTTATAAAGCCTTCATATCCATGACATTATCTATCACCTATGACATTAACCCATGTGTATAAGTTATTGAGCTATTTGATAGAGGGACTATTACCAACAATTAAATATAAAATTATCTTGCTCTTTGGTGAATTTCCACTCTGAAGGTGATAAGGAGTTACTGTAACAAAATACAACACACACTGATTTCATTGTACCTTTATGCAACACAAAAGAACAAGACGATTTCTTGTGAAATACCTAATCCCAAGATGGATGCTATTATAGTACCTAAGAGTTACTTGTTAGAACCAGCTAGCTTATCCCACATCTATGAGAACATAATGCTTATCTTTTAAAACAATTCATGAAGAAGCTTTGGAAGAGAGTCTGAAAGAGTGATTACTTGACCTTCTTTTTTTCTGTGAAAAAATTTTTATTTCTGTGAAAATAAAATTATTTCATTAGTTGAACTCTCACAACTGTGAGAATGTCTCCAGCATTATCAAGTTCAAGGAGGTGAAGCTCAAACAATGCTTGAGTTGAAATTTTGTCTGTTGAATATTACTCATACAGATAGCATGTGAGAACACAGAGTCAACCCTGAAGGATGTCACTGGAAATGAAGCAGAGTGCTTGGAAAAACAATTTACACAACTACATATTACAAGATTCTGCCTTACACACCAGGAAAGTGCTATGAGGTGAAACATTTTCTTGGATTCAAATCAAGTCACTTTTGAATTGTTTTCAAAAGGTATCACCTGGATCCATGTTTTCTGCCAGTGATGTAAACAATGTATTTCTCCATTATCAGCACAACAATCTGGATCTTTCTTACAGGACTTGGAATATTAGGTAACACATCAGTGTTTCTTATTTATTTATACAATTTTGGGGAATCCATAAGGAATAAATCAATACAGCTCATTCTTGTCCATTTGCTTTTCACAAATGTCTTAATGCTTATTTCCAAAGGAATACCAAAGACAATAGCAGCCTTTGGTATGAGAAAATTCTTCAGTGACATAGGCTGTAAAATGGTTGTGTACATGGAGCGGATAGCACGGGGCCTGTCCATCTGCACCACTGGTCTCCTCACTGTGGTCCAAGCTGTTACCATCAGTCCCAGAGACTCTGGGTGGAGGAAACTCAAGCCCAGCTCTGTGTGGCGTGTCCTCCATGTGCTTCTGTTTTTCTGGTGTCTCAACTCTCTGATAGCCATAAACTTGCTTTATTCCATCACAAGTGTCAGTGTGAATGCATCACAGGTTAGTAACAGTGAGTACTATTGTTCTTTAACACCAGAGAATAAGAAGGTAAAGTGGATTGTTCTCACCTTCATGGTGCTACGGGATGCAGGGTTTCAAGGCATCATGGGTGGGGCCAGTGGCTACATGGTTTGTGTTCTCTACAAACACCACCAGCAGGTTGTTCATTTGCAAAGCTCCAAGTCCCTCTACAGAACTCCTCCGGAAGTTAAAGCTGCTCAAAGTGTTCTCCTCCTGATGACTGGTTTCCTTGGGTATTACTGGATAGATTGTCTGTTTTCTCTATTTATAAGTTCCTCCTTAGTTACTGAATCTACCATTATAATTGCTAGAGATTTTATCACACTTGGTTATGCAATTCTTAGCCCATTTGTATTGATTCACAGAAAGGGACACCTGGGTCACTGAGGGAATACTTGGCAGACAGAAAGACACTGAGACTTTACTGTTGAATATGTCTGTTCAGTAAGCAAATATAAAACACTTCTTGATTCTTTTGTTAACTATGCAGAACTAATCAAATTAAATTAGTTCACAGTTATAAGATTTCATTCTCTGACAACTGTACAAGTCTGAAGCAGCTAGAGATCCAAAGGAGATCATAGCAATGCACAATAATGCACAAAATTCACTCTCCTCTTGGGCTCCCTGAAGAAGTAAATTTGTTTCTACGTTGTGTGCCTGTTTGCATCAGACCTCTGACACAGCATAAGGGACTCAGAAAATCATTGGAAAAATTTTACTATTATTATGAGCATCTAGCAATTCCATTTTTAGACATTATCTTACTGATATATTTTTCCCTTTGATCACTAGAATAGGAAAAGTTTGTGTGAACTACAATGTTTGCTACAGGCTGAGTGTTATTAAGTGGTAACCAGAGGAGTTCATTTATATTTCTTAAAATATCTGTAATCATCAATTGAGGGGGATTTTATTATATTTATGAAAGGATTGTGGTTTACAAATACAGAATGATATACAAGCAATAATTTTAATCAGTGAAAGAATGATAAAAGAATAAATATTTTCAGTTTAGTGTCAACTATGTCATTTGTTATATGCATAAGGATTTGAGAGGACTGAAAGAACAGCTATAAATTTTGAGAGAAGCTGGTAAATTCAGAGTAGATAAAAATTTCACATAATAAATTTTATATTTCTTTGTTTTATTTTTTTATTTTTATTTTTTGGCAGAACTGGGGATTGAACTCAGGCCCCTGTGCTTGCCAGGCAAGCATTTATTTCACTGAGCCATCTCCCTGGCCTTATTTATTTGTTTTTAAACATGTGAATTCAAATTTTTGTACAATTAAAAATAATCTTTAAAATAATTCGGCATTTGTTTCTCACAGCGCTATATCTCCTTAACCTCAGGGAGTTCAAAGAAGGTGGCCAATTCAGTTACATATCTGCATAAAATAAATGACTGTCTTAATAAGATACATGATTAGTATTTGAAAATGCTGTGGTACAGGGTTTGAGGGTAAATCCTGAGGGAATTTGACTGACCTTGTCATATACAAAGGTTATATTCCTTATTATATAAGTCTCGCTTTATCTTGGTCTTAACCATCCAGCAAAAAAATATAAAAAATGAGGTGTAAAAAATAAAGCCATATTAATATGCTGAGCTGTAAAAGGCTCAAGTCAACAACTTCTGACACTGCCAGTTCTATGGATAACCCACTACTATTATGGAATGCTGGACTATGTTGGATTATTTTGCTGAACTCATGCACTTACAATATTTAAATGGCAGTGGAATACCCACCTCTGACAACACTAAACAGAAAAAGGGGCTATAAATGAAGGACAATTTTGTAGTCAAATATATATATATATATATATATATATATAGAGAGAGAGAGAGAGAGAGAGAGAGAGAGCTACTTTGTCTTAATTCAATGAGAAGAAAACTTTGTACTAATAGTGTTGGACAGGATAGCATGTCTGCATTGTGTACTATGAATAACTACTACAAAGAAAACAATATACAATGTATTAATTATTGTAATTGTCTCACTAACCTATTTTGAAACTGTCTCATTACTATTTGTTTCTCAACAAAATTAATAAAAAGGAATAAAAATGCTTGCTGAACACAGATTTTCTGACTTGATGGATATGCGTGCACACAAGAATTTGATCTTTCCCACCTCTTCTGTACACTATCAGACACTGATAGTGTACCTCACTGCCCCTTAGGGGTGGTACAGGTCTACTTATTGTTCTGAGCTTCTACATTCGCACACAGCCTTCACGTCTGTTCCTTCCATTATGCCATCTTTCAGTGACTTGCTATAAAGTTGATCTTCCTAATGAAGCTAAGATTTGTATGAAGGCAAGTGTTGTACCATTTGTCTTGGTTGTACAATGAAGTTTTAGCATGCAGAGTCTTTTTCCCCATCTGTAGCACTAAGAACACTATAATGCATGCAATTTCAGCATCACTGACTATAGTTAGACTCAATAGGAAGGAAAAAGCGAGGACCTCACAAGCACAGTTTTGCTGCTGCTCTCTCCATCTGTGTTTCTAGATGGTATGGAGCCACCCAATGTTACAACACATTGCCTTCTGCAGAATGAGCAGGGGACGATAGAGGGCACATTCCGTACTGTGTTAGCAGGAAAAGGTGAGGAGCCCTGTGCTCCTCTTTATTGAAAAACAGGCCATGGGTGAAGGCTTGAGAAGCCCTGTCTCACATCCTGAATAAGCTCCCATCCTGTGTCTCATCCTACTCTATACTCCTCAGTTTCTGATTTTCTTAAAATCATGACATCTTTTCCAAGCTTGTGTATGTTTACATGTGTGCCATAAAATTTCCTTCAGAAAAATAAATATTAACCTCTTTATGAGTAAACAGTGTGGCTGTGGAGAGATTTGTGGAGGCTACTGCGGTGCCTAGCAAGCTATGTCGCCTACAGGTCAGGCTCAGAGTCATGCACCCCATCATTCAGCATATTTCAGCCCATCACCACGAAGATGCCCGTTCACAAGGAAAGGTCCGACTGGGGAGTACAGAAGTGCAGTCCCAACCCTGTGCAGGCCCCTTGTGGTCAATCTGCAGCCAGCTGCCTTCACTTCTTTGAATCTCCTTTGTGGAGTGTATGCAGATGGTAAGAAAAGGACCATTTCAGAGTGGTGCTAGCCTCTCCGCACAGCTGCATGACTATAGCTCCTTCCGCACTCATCGCTCCCAGCTGGGTCTGCACAGGGATGGCGTGGCTGCAGCTTCCCGGGCCTGGGACCCTGCTTCACAGGGAACGCCAGTTCAGAAGTGCACAGTATTCTGGCATCACATGGGTGCATGTGCTGCAGCATCTGGGCCAGCACACAGCCCAGGCAGGTCCCTGGAGTTCCCCGAGAAGTATTCTTTTCTGTATTCTGCAAGGGCAGGCTTGATTGCCTCAGTTAGGCTTTTGGCATCAATGTGGAATGTATTTGAATGAGTTCAAAAAGTTACAGCCATGGTTCTAAGGTAGTTCTTCCCTGGATGTAGTGCTCAGTGAGGCAGATGAAAGAAGCATGTGACCTGTTCCTTGAAACCTGGAGCACAGAAAGAACTGCGCGTCGATTCACTCCTCCCACTCATTACTAAGCACTCGCCATATTTGTTGCAGGAAATTGCTGACTGCTCAGATGATGGGGCAGCAGTGAGGAACAGAACTGTGCCCCAGAGTGGGCGACAGAGCAGAAGGACTCCACCCCCTGAATGTTTCGGAAGACAAGCCGCACACTGGACCACTATAGAGGCCTTGGTGAGCCCTTCCATCTAAACCCTAGAGGCAGCCTTGCTGACCAACGCCCCACCCCACCATCACTCCTAAAACAGAGTGAACATTAGCAGCTTCAAAAATATCAAAAGGAAGAAGCAACAGGCAACCTCAGGCCTCCCACCTACCCAGAACAAACCCAGGAGTCAATGACATAGAAGAACTTAGACATCATACACCTGAAATTTCTGAAATGATAGCAACCGAGGTAAAGAGACAAGCCTATTAGTCTATAGAAGAAATCAGATCAGAAATAATCTCTCAAACCCTAAAAGAAATGGCAACAATTGTGAAAGAATTACTCAATGCACCTAAATAATCATAGATAAAGATAGAGAATTAAAAAATGATGGAAACACTGAATGAAAATTCAGGAAAGAATTAGAATGTATGAAACAGATTCAAATAAATATTCAGGAAATTAAGAATTCTATCGAAAGCAAAAAAAAAAAAAAAAAACCTTGCTTGAACAAAACTAAAGATAAGTTTTCGGTTCTTGAAGACTGAGTGGTGCAGCTAATGAATGTGCCACAAAAGGGTTCTTAAGAGTAACAAGAATGCGGAAATAATAATTCAACAGTTGCAAGATGATACAAAGAAAAATAATCTAAGATGGTACTTGTCAACCAAACAGGAGCCAATACAAATGACATATAAAGATTATTTGCAGAAATAGTATCAGAAAATTTCTCAATAATGGGAAAAGAATTAGACATACAGTTCAGTGAAGCATATGGAATTCCAGTTAGCCATAATCAAAATAAATCTACACCCAGACATGTAAGTAACATCCCAGAAATGCAAGAACAGATATTAAAAGCTGCTAGACTGAAGAAACAGATCACCTATAATGGGAAGCCCATCAAGATCACAACAGATTTCTCCACATAAACCATCAAACAAAGAGCTCGGAATGAAGTATTTCATGTCCTGAAAGAAAATATCTTCCAACCCAGATTGCTGTATCCTGCTAAACTAGCTATCAAATTCAATGGCTAGATAAGATATTTGCACGAAATTAACTGAAGAAACTCATGATCACCAAACCAAGCTCGCAGAGTACTGACCAATATTCTAGAAAGAGACAAAAATGCCCTCAACTTAAGACCAGCATCAGGAAGGAACTACCAACCAGAGCAAGCAATTAAACCAGAAGGAAATGTAGCATGAAGCAGGAAAATAGCAAGCTGCTCCTTTCTAACAGAAAGGGAGAAAGAGGAGACTTGGGTCCTCACCGAAATTTCCGCATCTGTGTGAGAGCACTTGGTCTCTGCGATCTCTCCTCAGCTTGTGTTTTCTCTACATAATGGGAAGGAGTCTTAGCTTACGTGTCTTATTTGTAGCGTCCTTCTGTCATGTGGAGATGCAATGCCCTTGCCTTCCTTCTGCTGATTGCATTCATTCTCAGCACCCTGCATCCTGGGGAAGACAGAGGCTGACACACAGGGACAGTGACAATTCATTCTGTCACACCTGCAGGCTCTTCCACAAGCTCTGCACGCGTCAGTTTTCTGAATTCTCAGATGTACTGGGACATCACAAACACCACTCCTAGTTTATAGATAGGAGCACTTTGACTCAGGGGCCTGAAGCATGCTCAGAGTCAGGCAGGGGGACCGGGAACCAGGCTTTCAAATCTAACAGGATTGATTTTAAGTTGAATGGTATCACTAACTTTTACAGTGGTCTCTTGTTTATCATGGAGGTTATGTTCCATACACTCCCACAATAATTGAAAATCAGTGAAGTAACAATGTCATCTTTTAGTATTTATATACATTTTAAAGCTTTATAAACCCAACACTATTATAAACCTTTCCTGCACTTTAAAAATACTTCTAGTGTTCTTAACCATTTTCTAAACTCAGAAATCTACATAATTTTAACAGCCTACATGTACCATATTGTACTAAAAAATCCCATGGTATAGCAAAAAATCAGCAATAAGTAATTTAGATTAATATTTTCTGAAAATCCCTGAAACTGTGAATCAAAAAAGTTGAACTGAAAAATGTGGAGCAACTACTCCATAGAATGTGGAAACTTACCCACCACTTCTTACAGAAAATCATTACTTGACCAGACATACAGAGTACTTGTTAATCTTTGCATTCCAGAGGCAAGGACCTTCTGAGGGGCTTTTAAAACAATTTCATGAAGGTCTTTCTCCAACGGTCCCCAGAATGGCTGTCTGTGTGTAGCTTTTCTAGCAAAGGTGTCACATTCACAGGAAAGAGAAAATTGCTTCTTTCAGTGACTCTCATTGCTATCTGAGAGAAGAGCGAGCAACAGCAGAAAAAATGCAATAACAAGCAGATCAATAAGTAAAATGCAATTGAAAACCAACCACAGTCTACGAGAGTATTGAAGCCTAGTCTGTGCCATTCTCAGTAGGAGTAAAATTGTGGAAAGGAATGCCCGACTACCCAGCTGGCATTCATAAGAACTCCGCGTTACCTCCCCGTTGGTTTCCTCAGGTCTTCTCTGTGACTGTTCTGCAGCGTTCCCAGCCGAGGCTCATCTAACCATTTCACACAAACTAACATTCGGCTCTTAATGCTGGGTCAGTGGTGGGTGAGTTAAACACTAAACAGAAGGGTGCTGTCCAGACAGTGTTTCCACTGTGTAGTGCAGGAAGGGACAGAACACACTTGGCCACATGGAGCTTTAGGGAAAGCAAGGGAGAGAAAAATCTCAATGTATTTGTGAGTGAAGGCCATCTTTAGTTATGCAGGATGGTGGAGGGTGAATTATCATCAGGAATGGTTTTCTGGTAAAATAAGTGCTACTGCTTGATGAGCAGAGCCAAGACAGAGAATAACAGAGAGCATTAAGACTGAAATATTTTCTATATATATAAACAAGGAACAGCTTTCTGCTCCAGAGGCTCACTCCAGGTGTAATATAGGTGGTAACAGAGTAAAGGGATGACATTTATAAAGTAATTGTAAGGATCAGAACATGAAACTTTGGGGTGGCTTGACCTACAGCCAAACTTTGGGGTGGTCATTGGGATTCACAAAGTCACAATATCCAAAGACACAATGAGGACGATGTCTCTGGTGTCTGTAGAGAAGAATTCCAGGTGAGAGCCATTCTTCTGTTTTGAGGATGAAAATGAGGTCCGCACAAATGGAGCTGAAGAGCTGTGGGACCCAAATCTGACCCCAGCCATGAGAACGAGCAGAAACAAGTTGACCCACGACTTAGTTCTACTTTAAAGTAGTAGTGGACTTTTCTCTTCCTTCACCTGCCTGTCCCCTGTTTCACGTGTGACCCTGGTCCATACTCAGGGAAGGAAAGAGGGCTCAGCTGCCTGCCTCCTCTTTCTCCAAGCACAGTTCTCTGAAGAAGGCTGGTTCCATCATGCACTCTCTCCTTTGTGAGGGACAAACGTGTTGTGGTGGCAAAGAGGGTCTGGGAGCAGCACAGAGAAATGCACTTGCAGGAGGCGGCGCACCTTGTGTAGAGCTAGAGCACGAGGGAGGCCTGTGAGGGCGGTAATTCAAGGACTCTGCACTCCAGCTTCCCGGCAGCTTCCCAGGCTGGGGTTGGTAAGCACTGCTGTCTGAGTAGAGGGCCGCTGGGGAGTGGAGTCTGTGGGTGGACCGCATAGGTGCGGTGCAATTGGAGCCTCTATGTCTGCGGCTCTGGCCCAGCCTAGCCATGCTGACAGCCCCAAAGGTTGTGGAAGGAGCTCTTCCCCATCTGCTCATCACTGAAAGCTGAAGGTGAGAAAAGTAAGGAATGAGGTCCAAGGGCCTGTTGGAAACTCTTGTGTATCATGCAGCTCAGAAACTGTTCTGTTCTTTAATGTCTGCACAGCAAAGCACAGACCTGGAGTATGCTATCTTTGCTTTGTTGTGCTTCTCCAAAAGGTTTTCTAATATGAAGTCAGAGGATGGCTAAAGTCATCCAGAGAATGATCTTCCCTTCTCTCACTGGACCTGGTATTCAAGGGAACCCTGCTTCTGTTTGAGAGACTCGTATATAAATCTGAGAAACTCAGAGCCGTGACTTTGTGCAGTGGGGTTTCTGTGAAAACACTGTTTCCAGAGCAGGGCTCTAAGGCACAGGCACAACCTTCTATTTGCATACTTGGGCCTGGGGTTGGAATGCGTGTGGGCATTGCCCTGCCCTTCAGCCTAAGGAGCTGCTTTGAGTTCGCTCACTCCATCACCTGCTGCCTTTTTCTTATTTCATCTTCTACATGGTTTCCATCTTCACCCATAATCCCACACTGTTAAGCATGAAAATATTTTTCCCCCTGGTCAGTCCTGTTTCAGGCAACTACTGCTGATTAGCAGGTCCATTCACGCTGTTGGCACGCTGACTGCGAAGTTTGGAAGTCAGCTCCGAGATTTTCCAACCATAACTGGAGGTTTATGGTTGAGCCGTCATCATCACCCAGCCAGATTTTGTCCATTGTAAATCAGCTGTGTCAGGGTCGGTGAGGTCACTCAGCAGACTGCAGCGCCTGCTTCGGAGAGCTGAGGAGGGCACAGCGACGCAGGGTTCTTTTTAATTATTTATTTTTTATTTAATTGAAGTACAAATATCAGTGAGACAGTTTTAAGACACCTTAACAGGACAGGTTCGATAAATTAGTACATTGCAAACTGTTTTCATAATGTTTTGGTATCATAGAAGGTGCATACATGATATTATACTTACAGACATTATTATAGCATATGTCTCTTATCAGTAAGAGAGTGTAGCTGTCTACTTATTTTTATACCTGAATTACATCAAAGAGTCAATATTTTCTACCTTGTTATTTTCCTAGTTGTTGTCCATAGCATAGAAGCCGACATAATATCCTGTCCACAGTTTGATCCCCTGCCACACGTACTAAGCCAGCCCCACCCGAGGGCAAGCTGAGCAGGCTTCAGAGTCCAGGCATAGTGGCAAATGCCTGCAATTGCAACCTGGGGAGGATCGCTATGAGCCCGAGCTGCACATTGAGACCCCCCAGCAACCAAATGCATTAACATTTACAACAACAGCAACAACAAATCAGCAGGGTCAGTTAAGAGTGCAACCTTTGTTTTTTCTTTTTTATAAAACACTTTTTTAAAGTTTTATGAAGAGCAATTTTTAAGAAACATTAGAAATGATATAGAATTTCACTAAATAAAATAATAGAAATTCAACAATGGTTTTTGAGTGCAACCTTTGTACAAGTCCTTGAGCAGCAGAACTGAGACCCTGAGGGCTGATAGGAGGCTAGCGCCTGTGAAAACAAAGGAGCCCAAGAGTGAGTTGCAGACCCAGGCAAAGACCTAGAGTGAGGACAGAGAGGGCAGCAGACACATCTAGCCACCGTGCATGTGGGCCAAGTTCCAGTCTGGGTCCTGGAGCTCAGTGCAGCCAGGAGAGGAGGCCTGGGTCTCCGGGGAACCTCCTTATCTTCATAGCTCCCATGATTCTATTAGTGGGCCGGAAACCGCTTACCAGGAGCTTGGCCTCAGCGTGGACACAGCACAGGATGTCAGGTGCAGCTTTGCGGACATGGCCACACACCAGTTAGGAGTTTATTATACAACATGCATATCTCGTGTATCACATCAGTGTGGGTAATTTAAAATACTTTTTATAAAACAGTGCTGTACATCTAGACAATTGCATACTGCTTCCTGAGCTTTGAAGACGTTGTGAGATCATTTTCCTAAAATATCGTTGATGAAAATGGCTTTGGACCTTGCTAAGGCAGTAATGCTGCTCATTCTAAGAGGACCTGGCACTGGGGAGACATCTCCATTTTTATTACCTACGTGTTCCTCACAGGAGCCACTGGGAAGAAGTCTGTGCACTTCATTCTCACCCATTTTGCTTTACAAATACCAGCCTGCTTCTTTCTAAAATAATTCTAAGGACAATAGCAACTTTTAGTGTGAGAAACTGCCTACACAAAACGTAGGTTGTAAGATCATGTATTACCTGCAAAGGGTGGCTGGGGGCCTCTCCATCTGCACCCGCGGTCTCCCCACAGTGGCCGAGGATGTCACCACCCATTTCAGAGACTCAGAGTGGACGAGGCTCCACCCAGGGCACGCGGCACACCCTCCCCTGCTTCTGCCCTTGCAGACCCCGATGCTCTGGTAAGCATGAACTTGCTCAGTATTATCACAAGCACCAACATCAACTCGTCGCAAATTAGTGAAAGGGACAATTTGAGATTTTTTCTCCCAAAAATCAGTTAATGAACTGCGTTTCCTCACTCCCTTGCAGCGAGGGGCAGTGTTTGCGGGTGTCCCGTTGTGGGGCGAGGCTCCACGTCACGTCCTTCACTGGCGACAACAGCACCGTTGCCACCTGCAGGAGTCAAACACGGTCTCTAAAATTTCCCTGGTATCAAGGCTGCCTGAAATGTGCTCCTTCTGATGCTTTTCTTGTCTTCATTTCTTAGGCAGATTATGCCACATCTTTATATTTAACTTTCTCCTTCAAGAGAGAATCCTTAACAATAAATTGAGAATTTCTGATTTGGATTACATAGTTCTCCTTCCTGTTGTGGTGATTCACAAGGAAGAAAACCAGGACAGGTCCTGGCATGCTCCATGGGTGGAAGACATTCAGCAATTTTCTGTTGCATTCTTTTTCTTTTTCTCCAAGACAAATTAACAGGACAGATTTGACAAATCAATACACTGCAAAATGTTTTCATAGTGTTTTGGTGTCATACAAGGTGCATACCTGATATTATACTTACAGGCATTATTATAGCAGATGTCTCTAATCAGTGAATGAAGAGAGTGCAGCTATATACTTACCTTATTTCTCTACAGCTGATTTATATCACAGATTCAACAATTAACACACTCTACCTTGTTATCTCCCCAGTGTCTGTCCATAGTACTAGAAGCCATCATAATATCTTGTCCAACCACTATTAGTGCAAATCTTGCTTCTCATAGAGTTATGCAGAAGCATATTTATCCTAACTGTACTGTTTATACACACACATCATGATTCTTCCTTTGTATTCTCCCCATTTTTTTTTTTTTTTGTCTAGACCTGTCAAAGACGAGCACTCCACTGTCATTAAACCAATTTAGGGGCCTAAACTCAGCGACACAATCCAACACAGTCCAGCATTCCACAATAATAGTGAGTTATCTGAAGAAGTTGTTGACTGTAGCCAATTACAGCTCAACTTATTATCATGATGCCATGTTATATATCTCATTTTTATACTTTTCTGCTAGATGGTAAAGACTGAGACAGAGCAAGACCTATATACCAAAAGATGTAGCCTTTGTTTCTGATGAAGTTAGTGAAGTCCCCTCAGGGTTTATCTCGTAATCCTGTACCTTACTCTGTAGATCCCTTGTCTGTGTCATCCATGTGGATGAGTCACAGCCAATGCTTGACCAGTTTGCTCTCTATGAGAGCCTGAGAGAAATTTTTCTCTCCATGTGACTCTCCCCAGGCACACTACAGAACTTTGATCTCTTTCCTCTGTGGCTCCATAATCTCCTTGATCAGAAAATTTGGGGCACAACTGAGTTTCATGATGTTACAGTACAGGTTTTCCTATGCCCTGAGTCTTTGCTGACCTTGAAAGGTTAGGGCCAAAATGTTGGCTGGCCTTGCAGCTATTCTATTTCTCCAATTTTGATCTGTGAACTTAGGTTGTTAACCATCCTGAAGAAAAGCATTCATCTTTCTACAGATGAGAATGATGTATACTCGTACTGCTCATTCTATTGTGCTGTGTACAAAACAGAGTTGCACCAAAGTGTCTTGTGTGTGTCAGGCTTTATTACCAAAGAGTGGTCCTGGTGATGTCTATCTCTGAGTTGTATCCCTACAAGGATACTAGAGGGGACCATAGAGAATTCAAAGCTGGATAATATGGAGGGTGGCTGTAATCCCAGTCCTCTGGGAATCTAAACCTGAACATCTCAGGTCAGAGCCCAGATGTCAATTCAGAACCTTAGCAAGATGCTGATTAGAAAGAAAAATAAAATGTCTGGAATGTGGAGGCTCTGGGTTCACTGTGCAGTAACTAACACACACACACACACACACATTCACACTCACAACCTACAGAGAGCCCACTTTCCCCTTGGGAAATCATTAAGAAGTTATTTTATTCTAAAGTTTTTTTTTTTTTTTTTTCATTCTAAAGTTTTTAAGGTTGGACTTTTTCTTCCAATCTTCCTGTCATTTAGAAGTAGAAAAAAAAGCCAAAAACAGCCAGAGATTTTATTTTATTTTATTTTTTTCTAATCAGCGTCTTGGTAAGGCTCTGAGTTGACAGTCGGGGCTCCAACCTGAGATTTTCAGGTTTAGATTCCCAAATTTTACCAAAATGTGTAGGATATTTTCTCTTTTTCCAACCAATTACATTTCAAAAACCTGATCTTACAGAAAATTTTGCTCCTTGAAATTTTTAAAAAACATTATGTATGCTTTATTCTATTACAATGTTCTTTATTTTTTTAAATAGACATCAGGAATAAGAGTTCTTTTGCTTTTTTCTGCTTTGAGGTTTTTTTGCTTGTTTGTTTGTTTAATTTTTGGTCTCTGGAAAGTATCCACAGAAAGGAATTTTATGGAAATAATGAAAGAATGTCTTGATCCTAAAGGATTCAGGTGGAATGACAGAGTGTGTAGTTCTAATCCATAAAGAGCAATGCATGGTCATGGGAGTCACATACAGTGAAAGTGGAGGAATCTAAGAGAATCTATGAATGTATGAGAAATTGGTGAAAGAATGAGTAGTAATAAAAATTAGCTTACAAATTTTCTACATTTTCTGAGCTTTAAACACATGGATTCTTCTCTTTGCAAAATGAATAAATTCTGTTTGAATAGACTCCAGTCACCATTTGTTAGTGACAGCTTTCTCCATGATATTCTATCTTTAACTTCCAAAGCTTCAAAATAATCTCACTCAGTATTACATGAAGAAATCGGGGTTTAATTTCTGAAACTTGAACCATGAAAAAGAGTTTCTGAGCATTAAGAAGGGAGGGAGGCCAGGCGTGGTGGTACTCACCCTTCCTCGCAGCACTCAAGGCAGGAGGCGCCCCACAAAGCCCAGGCCAGCATGGTCTAGGGAGTGAGCCCAGGACAGCCTGAGCTACATTGTGAGACCCTGCCCAACTGAAGAAAAACAAAAAGAAACAGAAAACGAATTGTCAGGACACATTGAGATCCTCTTGCTGCCTTTATTGACGTATCTTGGAAAAGTACAGATGAATTTTTCTCACTGCATCTACCCTAGCGCATGACTGCAGGGCTTTCTGGGCAAGTCTGCCAGCAAGGCTGGCCATGTAGGCTCTTGGTAGCCGGGCTGGGAGGGGACCCCGCTTCACTGCTGTTGAGAGCCTAGTGACTCTCATGCTTTGTTCAGTTTTCTATGCATAGAAACACGAAGATTCTGTTCAAAGCTCAGTTCAACAGATGACAAACTGTGATTTAAAACACCACAGTGCCAGAATCTTTGTGACCGACACCATGCGATTATTGATAAGTACGAAAACACACTCGCCTTGTTCGTGGAAATAAAATCTCCATATTTTCCTTTGTCATCTTGGGATCCAATAAACTCATGCGATTACAGACCACACTCCACAGGGATGAGCATTGCGAGGTGTGCGGGCTGGCCTGTGAGGACATCAGCACTTCCAAGGTGCGAGCCTCACCCTCGCCACCCCAGGTTTGGGCGAGCAGATTTCACATAAGTGACCAACCCTTGCATTGCATTTTCTATAAATCCGAATAATTTTCTCCAGAGTATACAACTGCATTCAGTGCAGGCTAATCTGGGTTAGACTATTCAGCAAATACGGAGCAATTCCTGCACCACAAAGCGCGGGTACTGAGTCTATCTCTGTTCTGTGCTCCAGAACTCTGTCAGTCACTGTGGCCTGGATGACCTTCATGTTTGAGCGCTTCCCGCCCACATGTCTAGCTGGAATCACACCTCTGGGAACTCTTTTTGAATTATTTTCTGCAGTATACATGACTTAATTCCAGAGTGTATCTTGCTCAAAAAGCCCATTCCAGGAATTTTATTTTTGTATGGAAGCTCATAAAAGGCTAAATTCTTTCTGGCCATTATTAGAGGACCTGTTTTACTTCTGGTATGCCTTTAAAAAATATTTTATTTATTTACTTGGTACAGGTTCTCACTGCACAGTTCAGACTTGCAGTGATCCTTCTGTCTCCGTCTCCCCAGGGCTGGGATTATAGGCCTGCGGCACGACGCCTGGTTTCAGCTGCCGGCTCCGGAGCCGGCAAGGCATGTGGTACTGGCGATGGAATCCAGGTCCTTACGCTTGCCAGACAGGCACTGGGACTGCTGAGTTATCTCCCCAAACCTGTTATACACTTTAGTGGCAAACACTGGGAGCTGGGGACTCCAGGGGGCCTCGGGAACCCCTCACCCCTTCCGGTGATGCTGTGCAGGAGACTGCCTCAGCCTGCTTCACAGGGGCTCCCTGCATGGCCTGGGAGTGTCACAGCCATTGTCAGGAGTACCTGTGTAACAAACCTGCAAGAGAGAAGCCTAATTACAAACCACTTTTTTTTTTTTTTTTTTAAATGCAAATGAATCCCCATGCAAGGGCAAAGACAATTACTGCTGGTGAGGGCGGCAGCCCTGCCCTTAGGATCCTTCCCTTCCTGCCCGCCAGAGTCCAAACTTGCCTGAGCTGCGAGCTCCACACTAAGGCAGCGACAGCGCCCTCCTGCGCCCACTCACCGGACCGGCTCGCCAAGAAAATGCGCTGTTCCCTTGAGCACAGAGACGCCTGGCTGCTGGGGTCTCCCCCAGGACAGTGCACGCCCCAGGCCCGGGAGGGTGCGTGGACACTCGCCTTGGCGCGCTACGTAGATGTCTTGGCTCATAGACAGCTTAGCCTCACTCAGTGCTGTCCGTGTCCTCGGTCCACGCATGTTCCCCCGAGCGCGAGAACGACCTGCGCTGACCCCCGCCCCCTGGACTCTTCCTCCGAGCCTGCTGCAGACGGGGCTCCTGCACAGGAGAGCCGGGGATGCCTGCTATGTCCGGTCCACAGTGCCGCTGTCGCTGCGCAGGAGGCATCCATTCGTGCCCCAACTGGGCGCTGGGCGCTTTCACGCAGGGCCAGTGTGGAGGCCGAGGAGGATGTGTTGGAACTGAGCACGGAGCCCACTTGAACACCGTGGCGTTGCTCCGGGCTTTCTCACATGTGTCTTGATCCTGCTTCTTTATGGCTTCTGGAAGCCTCCAAAGTTAAGCCTTTGGCAAGGCGTCCCTAACTCATCACACAGTGACCAATTAGTTCTTTACTAATGGATCCCCACCCAGAAAACGTAGGTGAGAGGCCATACCTCGCCCCTCTATTTTTCTTTCCTGCTCAGGTTCCCAGCTAGCTCAGGCAAGCCGGTGCTGAGTGAGCACTGAACACCACTTAGGGAGCACAAGGGAGGGAATGGAATTGCATCAGCTTCCCCTGGGATTGTTGGAACACCGATGTTCCAACAGCCAGGACTGCACTGTTTTCCACCTCCTACCCCCCACCCCGTGTAAGAAAATGAAGATTCCTAAGAAGGAGGCTGTCTCTCTGACTTCTGGGATCTTCTCATCAGCCTTAAGTTGCCTAGTGCCACTTTGCAAAAGAAAGAAAGAAAGAAAGAAGAAAGAGAGAGAGAGAGAGAGAGAGAGAGAGAGAGAGAGAGAGAGAGAGAGAGAGAAGAAAGAAAAAAAGAAAGAAAGAAAGAAAGAGAGAGGGAGAAAGAAAGAAAGAAAGAGAGAAAGAAGAATAATGAGCATGAGTGACTTATTCTACATGTTGATTAAAGCAACATTTGAAATATTCCAACATTATGGCAAATCAATT
>PVKA01018175.1:0-44355 GCA_004027165.1 Ctenomys sociabilis
ACACAGCCTTATGTGTCCAATTTTTTTTTTCCAAAAGGAGTGAGTTGTGCACAGGGGGAGTTAAATGCTTTATAGACAAGGAAAAAAAACTGTACTAGATCCAACTTATTCACCATCCTCTTCTTCATCCTCCTCCTCCTCTTCATCCTCATCTCCCTCCTCCTCCTCATCTTCCTTCATTTTCTTGTCTTTTTCAGCCTTGACAGCTCCCTTTGTTGCTGCCTCAGGTTTTCCATTAGCCCGGTAGGCAGCGACGTCCTTTGCATGCTTCTCCTTCAGCTCAGCAGCCTTCTTCTCCTATGGCTGCTTGTCACCCGCTGCAGTTATTCCACCTTTCTCCGAGTTTCTTTGCGTCCTCACCAATGGAGAGGCCAGGATGTTCTCATTTGCTTTTTGGGTGATACTCAGAACAAGAAGAAGGCTGAAGGAGGCCTCTTGGGCTCATTGCGATCCTCTAACTTCTTTTTTGATTCTCCTTTAGGAGGAATATAGGTTTTCATTTCTCTTTCATAAAGAGCCTTGTCTGTTTTTGCCATGTCTTCAGATTTTCCTTTTTCTTTAGCAGACATGGTCTTCCATCTCTCTGAGAACTTCTTAGAAACCTCTGAGAAGCTAACGGATGCATCTGAGTGCTTCTTCGTGTGCTCCTCTTGGCAAGTTTGCACAAAGAATGTGTGTGATGACATCTTACCTCTCAGCTTCTTAGGATCTCTTTGCCCATGTTTACTTGTTTTCCTCAGCGAGGTACAGAGTTGCCCAGTGCCCATCCGACTCTCACTTCCCCCAGTGCTGTCTCTATGAACTCGATGTACTGCCAACAAAAATTAAGACAAGTTTTGAACAACACTATCAACCACCTTTGCTTAATTTTCATTGCATATAAAGTGCTTCAACCCACAAAAGTAGGAATACTTAAGCTTTTCTCCTAAATTTGGAACATTTTCCAGTGTAGGTCCTACCTTGGGACAGGAACATTTAGAATTCTTATAAACACTAATATCCCTCATCACAGCTTGTAGAGGATAAAGTAAAATAGTGGCATTCCTTTGTAGAATAAGAGTGATTCGTTAAACATACAAAGATTTGAATACAAGATTCAAATCATAGCCACCGGCTTATTTACTCTTAAAGAATTATGAGCTTCTCATCTCTTTGGCAATAATGCTAATGTTATAATACTAGCCTATGAGACTGACACAAAAACTTGGTGAAATTGCTTCATTAAATTTCCTGTTACATGAATAAATTTATTATGACCTTACATAAAATCACATTTATCTAGAGACACCAAGCCTGCAAATCTTTCTTAAATGAGAATAGGTTTGTTTCCTTTGTGCATCCGCTACTTCCAACCATTTCCAATTATTAGGTATAATTTGCACTTGAATCCTAAACTCTCTTTCTTGGAAAATATTTGGAAAAATTAATAGTATGAACAGCTTTGATTTTAAAACTAGTATGTTTTTCAACCAATATTTTATTAATTAATGGAAAGTTATTTATTCAAAGTTTCCTATGAAAATACCCCTATTAAGATCTTTCAAGTTCATTAATTTCAGCTGCTCTTTCCTAGGTATGTATGAAATACTGATTTCCCAGTGTTAATGTTATACACATACATAATTTTTATTTATCTCAAAAACTACTTAAATATATATGCAAAGATTAACATCTTTTATTCATTTTTAATATATAAACATGAAATTTTTTGCTAAAGTAATCACAGATATAACTTAAATTACAAAACCATTTAGATTACAAACAGAATGTACAGTGGGACTCTTCAATATATGTAAAAACTGTAGCTTAGAAGTATACACATAGTGACTTAGTATACTCAGTATACTGACCAGTTAGTGGAAGACCACAGATGGTTTTTATTTTTGTAATTATTTATATTTCTGTACACAGTATTTTGAAATAAGTGCATATGCCTTCTGCAGAAAAAAAAAAAAAAAAAAAAAAAAAGAACAATTAAGCCAGACAAAATGTGCAATTAGTTTGATCAGGGTCTTTCTGCTTCTCAGGATTCATTGATGTTACGGTCACTTGAAATGATTCATAATTTGTTCTTTGAGCAGTTAGGTATTCCCTTAGGAGTGCTTTTGAAAGACGCTCTGTACTTTTTAAACAGTTTGCTTTATTTTTAAGTGACTTTTCTAAGTTCCTTTTCTGCTGCAGGTGCTACCTTATGAATATATCATTTGCCCACTGGGCATTCAAGCATTTAATAAACTAAATCTCTTTAATTATAGAGAAAATTAAGAGGTGTTGACAGCTCCGCTATTTTGGGGGAGTGACAACCCTGGTACCTGCCACATTCTGACATTCAAGCAATACTTGCTAGTGTCAGAAATTTTCTGTAAGTGGCTCACAGAAGAAAAATAAGTTAGACAAATTTTGTTAGATTTTTTTGCTAGGCTGTGATACTGATTCTCTCTCACATATTTCCAGATTCAAAGCCCAAAAATTAACAACAGAAAAGAACACTGTACTGCTACAAAGGTCCTATCTGCTCAGGGTCAGTGCAGAGCCTGACTGAGGTCCTGCCTAGAACATGCAGGATCTAGGGTCTGATGTGGTTCTGGTTCCTGCCCTGCCACGGAATGTAATGTGACTTATTTTCTCAGTGCATCAGACTAAATAATTTCTAAGTTCCATTACAGGTTTTATTATTTTATTGGAAATGATATCATTTGGTGTATAATGTGCCTCTGGATTTAGAATAGAATTAGTTTACTAAGTTTTTGTTCTGTTGAACACCAATCTTGGTTCATTTGCAAACCTAGGTTTCATGCTGCAATTCTCTGCATCATAAAACCTAACTTCATACAGTCTTTTTTATTGGAAATATCAGATGAAGAAACTTTCTGTCACATGAAAGACTCCGGACGTTTTTGTTAACATTTGTTTATAAACAATTTTCCATTTTTAATAATTTTATATGTATTGTCTTTGTATGTTTAACTTATCAATCATCTACACTTATCTATTAATACACACACACACACTGTGCACAGAACCTTAAAAAATCTCCTCATATAAATGCCTTCTCTGGGGCTGGCCAAATAGCTCAGCAGATTAAAGCACCTGCAAGCAGGCTAAGGGGCCAGGGGTTCCATTCCTGGGCCTGCAATGCCTGCCCCACCCCTGGGGCACCTTGAGATGCAGTTGAGACTGGGTGTGGTGGAATGTGGCTGTAATTCCAGCTCTTGAGAGGTTGTAGATGGGTGGATCACCATGAGTCTGATATAGTAGCAGTAGTAGAGGAGGGAGAGAGAGAGAGAGAGAGAGAGAGAGAGAGAGAGAAAACAATTCTGTGACTTCCAGCCTGTGGTTATGTTTGGGGACCTGTAGGCTGTGGTAGTATCTGATTCAGGTTGTGTCTCCACTGTCATTGGTAGAAGGAGGAGTCAGACAGAGCCTAGACCCCTCTTGGATGACCCAGCAGGCCTGCAGTGGGACCACAAAGTGGTGCTGGATAATCCAGGAAAGAGGGTGAGGTAGTGATTTTGTTGTTTTCCACTTCCCAGAGGTTCAGGCTAATCCTGGCCTCTGGTTGTGTGGTTGTGTGGTTGTTCAGCCTACAACACTCTTCATGTCTCTCATTGGCCTGACCTTGGCTTTCTGATCCTTGAGGCCTTTGAGTTGTTCCTCACACAGGCACTGTGGGATTTCAAAAAGGTGTCTCGTCCAGTTCACTATGCAGGGGTAATGGCAGACAGTTGCGCTGGGGCCACTCACCAGCTGCGGCAGCTCCAGCCCACACTGCTCATTTCCACTGTGCATTTCTCCCTGGAGGCCTCTGGGTTCATGTCTGCTCACTATCTCTGTCAGTTTACTCCTCCTCTCTCATGCCATGAGCCAGGACACAGGGAGAAAGTGAGAATTTCTACCTCTTTTTTTCTTTGTTAGTGGCCTGTGCAAGCTCTAGTTCTTACAGATTATTCAGCTATAAACATGAGTATGCATGGATCTCTGTAGTGTGCTGATTTTTGGAAGCATCTTCCTTTTGGAAGATGCTTAAAAGTATGAAATTGCCAATTTATGACCTCTCTTCTCTTAAAAGGAGGGCCTGGGCCAAATGGAATTTGTAGTGTCAGTCCTCTGAGGAATCTCCACTGATTAGCATAGCACTTGTTCTAGTTTACATTCCCCCCAGCAGCTCAGAAGAGCTCATTCTCCCCCATGTCCTGGTAGCACTTGTTGCTATTAGTTTTACCAAAGCCAGCCATTCTGTCTCATGCAAGACAGTTTCTCCACATAAGTTTAATTTGCATTTCTCTATCATGGTAGTATCACTTTTTCATGTATGTAAGAGCCATTCTTTGTTGATTTTCAGCTTCACTGTTCATAGTTTGTTCTACTTTTAAAACACCATTTTGTTATATGTTTAAAATAATTACCAAGGGGCTGGGGGGAATGGCTGAGTGCAATAAGCGCTTCCCTGGCAAATGCAAGGGCCTTAGTTCAATCCCCAGTTTTGCCAAAAATTAAATAAATAAATAAAATAATTATCTTGAACTCCTCTTTGATTAACAAACTATTTCTCATTCTAATTGGCATTACCTCACAGTAGAACGGATGGGACAGCTGCTATAAGCCACCTCATTGTCTATACCTGGACCAAGTCCTCTCATGTACAATTTCACATGATGTTGAGAGCGTCCATGACTATGGGATGCAGCAGCAGTTTTTGTACCTGGCTTTTCTGTTATGCAAAAATTCCATTCAAAGGAAATAAATCCACTAACCTTGCAAAAGAGTAAAGCTTTTATCCATGAAACATATGTTAATCAAAGTAAAGCTAAATGAAATTAACATGCTTTTTAACATGCTGTTTGCTAAAACAATAAAATGACCTGATCATGTAGTCATTAGAAGCTTAGATAAATTTGTTCTGCATTAATTTCACTTTGTCAGGAGATAATTGCAAAAGTTTCTAACTTTTAAGACACTTTGAAAAGAAAATTTTATTTTATGCAGCACACTATTTGACATTGTACATATTCACCAGAAAGTAATGGAACACAAAGCATGTCCAAGAATAAGGTCACTATTTTGTTCAGTATCAAAAGCTTAGTTTAAATTTGAAGGTAAAATTCTAACACATATTTGGAACCAAGGCTGATTAATTGAAAATGTTAATTAGATAGAGCTAGTCTATTAATTAAGAAAATTGGGGTAAAGACAAAGGGGTTCTACATTGAGATCCTTCTATTTTTTTTTTTTTTTTAATAATAGCAAGTTTTGTAGTGAGCAGAGAGCTGAGCTCTGGAATTATCGAGACACACTAGGTTACAAATCTCAATACACTTATCTTAACAAAATTTCAGGTTAAAAAGTCATATTATTTAGAGGAGCCAAAATTTTTCATTCTACTTCAAGAAAATAAGGACATAAGTACACAGACGCATTCTGTGGTATTTCTCACGTATAGCAAAGACCATAGACTGTCTAGTGCTCACCACATCATTCTAGAATCAATTATTAACACAAAGATGAATCAATGTAATTTCTATCATATAAATAGAAATGACTAATCTATATTTGCTATTTGTTTGTTTGTGTTTTGGAAGGGGAAATCCAACTCAGGACTTTGCGCCTACCAGGCAGGTGCTACGCACTGAGCTATATCCCCAGCATGATTAATCTATCTTATCTACAAAAACCTTATGTGCTCCCAAATCACAGCATATATTCAGATTACAAAGTTAATGCAGTTCTTTTTTTATTCTTCTTTAATTAAAAAAGTTTCTCTACTGCAGCTCCAGTGTTACTATTTTTCCCCATGGTCTCACAATTTTTTGTACTTTTAAGTTCCTGACTAATGTACAGTAATTAACTCATTTACAAATGAGTTCTGTTATGTGAGAATGTTCATAAGTCCAATTCACTTCTAAGTCTAGCAAAGTGAACCTTATATACGTACAACACAAATATACAATTGTAAAGCATAAAAGAATACCGGGGGCAGGGGAGACAGCTCGGCAGTCTAAGCACTTGCCTGGCAAGTGCAATGTACCCAAGTTCTATCCCTGGTACTGCATGCCTTGCCAGCCCCAAAACGTGTGGTGGTACATGCCTGTAACCCCAACACTGGAGAGGCTGAGACAGGAAAATCACTCTGACTCTGAACTGCAGTAGCAAGACCCTGTATCAAATAAATTAAAAAAATACAAATTTTTATAAATAAACTACTTTTGCAGTTATCTTAAAATGGTGGGACAATATAGTACAAAACTATGCATGAACCATTTCAGCTTTTATTTCCATGCTTATCGCTTTGTCCCTTGCAGCTGCCCCTCTTTCCACTCCTTTTCCTCTTGTGTTTAGGCATCCTGAGCACTGATGGGACACTGTATGCTGTACAGTATCACACTGTGCAGCAAGCACACAGCGGCACAGCTGTGACAGCGTCCAGCACACCTGTAAGCTGTGTGATTTGCTGGTGTTTACACATGTTTGTGATGTGAGGTCCATTCATATCTGTGAATGTTCCCAATGCGAATGTTACCTAAATTTTTCTGAACCAGTAGGTGGGGCCAGGAGAAGGGCTCACCAACAAAGTACCAGATTAGAGGCACTGAGGCTTTAGGAGTGAATCTGAGTGAGGTGGTCTGCTCTGCTCTGAAGATTCCAGCTCATGGGAGGGGTGCAGACAGAACTCAGAGGAACTAGTTTACACACAAATTGCCAATTTATGATATGCTTCATTATATAGCTATAGTGTTTGCTCCTATGGTATAGAGTATAAAACCATTAATTATTGAAGTTTGTCAATTTCTAAATTTCACTTGCTATTATTAGTATTTGTAATTGTAATATTGTGACTAAGACACTACATGTATCTTAACCATATGTTCTCCCTTGGGTGATAATATCAGGAAATGCTGAGATAATGATGCCAACAAAGCCGTATTCCAAAGGATAGAGGACAGTGCCAAAAGGAAACAAGTACCCCCTCCCATTCAATAGAGCAGGCAATTTCTTGGAAAAAACAAACTATGAGTCTCTGACACACAGAAGAGATACCTGAGGAGCACCAATAGAAAGAATAGGACTGCAGGACATAAATACCTACTATGAGAATTTCACAAAAGGTATCACAGAACCAAAAATAAAGAGTATTTTATGAAATAAAAAAGGACAAGACAAAGGAGCAAAATACAATCTCAGGTCCCCAGGAAATGAAACAGAAATCCAGGGGACATCAGTATATAAGAAATTGGAAGTCATACAACTGAAATCTCTGAAATGATGTCAACTGAGGTCAAGAAACAGTAGCCGATGGGCAAAGAGGAAATCAGATCAGAAACAATCTCTCAGGTAGAAAAAGAAATTATAATTATAATGAAAGAATTACTGAGCATATCTAAAAAAAGACATTAATAAAAAGAGCAGAGCATAGAAAAATGATGGAAACTTTCAATGAGCAATATGAAAAAGAAGTAGAATGCATGAAACACATTTAAAGAGAGATACAGATAATTAAAGCCTCCATTAAAGTTGATAGAACTGTTTGAATGAAGCAAAAGGTAGACTTTTAGACCTTGAAGAGGCTGCTGCAGCTAGTAAGAAGGAAAGAAAAAGTCTCTTATAAACAACATGGCACCAAAAATAATAATTTAACGCCTACAAGACAACACAAAGATGAGCAACATGAGGCTAATAAGAAAATTATGAAAAAGAAGGAGCCAACACTAATGACATAAAAACAATATTTACAATAGTCATAGCAGAAAGTTTCCCAATCATGGGTAAACAAACTGACATTCAGATAACTGAGGCATATAGAACACCAAATAGCATCAGCCAAAATAAATTTACACCCACAAATATAATAATCAAGATCCTAGAATTTCAGCACAAGAACAACATACTAAAAGCTTCTAGAGAAAAGAAAGAGCACATTTAAAGGAAAGCCTACCAAAATTATAGATTTCTCAATACAAAACATCAAGTCAAGAAGAGCTTGGACTGAAATTTTTCAAATCCTGAAAGAAAACAACTTCCAACTCAGATTTATATACCTTGAAAAACTCCCTCAAAATTAATGAAGAAGTAAAATACTTTCTAACAAAGAGAAAATAAAGAAATTCATGAGCACCAAAACAACTCTACAAAGAATACAGAAAGACTTTCTAGAAAGGGATCAAAATGACCACAACTCCAAAAACAACATAAAGAAACCAACAAACAATTAAACACAAGAAAAGTAAGGTACATGAGCAGGAAAATAACATGACAAAGATAAGCTAATACATATCAACTATAACTATAAATGTAAATGGACTCAATTCACCAATTAAAATAAATGCACTGGCAAAGTGGATGAAGAAACAAAATCCGACAACATGCTGTACACAAGAAACACATTTAACATAAAAAAAAATAAATAAATAAGTGGAAGGTCAATGAATGGAAAGGAATACTACATGGGCCAAAACTCAGAAAAAGAAAGCACAGCTACTTTGTTCATGGAAAATGTGAGCTTCAAACCAAGAATGGTCAAATGAGATAAAGAATGTCATTACATATTGGTTGGGGAGAACATCAAGAGCTAGTGATGACAATCATAAACAAGTGCATGACAAATATGTGAGCACCCAACCATATAAGACAAATTTTACAGGACATTAAAATTTAATAACCAATAATACAATCTTAACAGAGGACTTTAACGCCTCTTTATTTCAAAGAGATCGGTGAACTAGACCAAAAAAAAAAAAAAAAAAAAAAAAAAAAGCAAAGGGCCGGCGGTATAGCTCAGTGGACTAAGCGCTTGCTTAGGTAAGCGCAGGGACTAGTGTTCGATCCTTAGTTCCCCAACCCGCGCCGGCCCCGCCTTCGGGTGCGCTGAGCCGGCGATGCAATCCGGGCGTGGTGGCGCGCGCCTGTAATCCCAGCACATGGGAGGCAAAAAGCAGGAAGATCACTATGAATGTGGGTTGCATGCATAGTGAGACCCTGCACCAAAAAAAAAAAAAAAAAAAAAAAGCAAAGAGAGGAAATCAATTTAGTAGACATTTACAGAGCATTCCATGCAACAACATCTGAATACACATTCTTTTCAGCTGCACTTGGAATATTCTATAAAATAGAACACATGTTAGTGCATAGATTATGTTTAAGTAAATTAAAGAAACAAGAGACAAGAAAAAAAAAAAGACATAGGACTGTCCTGCTACAATGCTGTATATGGTTAAATTTCAAAATTTCTGCGTAAAACTATGTAACTGTTTATTCTTATTTTTTAATTTTTTTATTTTTTAATTTTTTTTTCTTCATAATCAGTAGGGACTCAAATTTAACTTATCAACACTTGATGGAAAATACCTGTTCCATGTTATGTCTTAGATGTTTGATATTCAGACAGATAATGAGGTTAAGCTTAACTGCCTATGTTGTAGGCTAACCTTCTCTTCTGGATGATTAACAACTTAAGTTTGCAGATTGAAAATTAGACATCAAGAAGGGCTGCAAGCACAGCCAATATTTTGGTCCTAACCTTTCAAGGTCAGTGAGGACTCAGGACATAGGAGAACCTGTACTATAACATCATGTAACTCAGTTGTGTCCCAAAATTTCTGATCAAGGAGATTATGGGGTCATGAAAGTGATCAATTATGAAGAGTGTGCTTAAGTAGAGTCACATGGAGAGAAAATATTCTCTCAGGCTTTCATAGAGAGCAAATTTGTCAGGCAATGACCATGTCTCATCCACATGGCTGACACTGACCATCCAACAGAAAAGTATAAAAATGAAGTATAAAAAGTAAAGCCATATCAATATGCTGAGCTGTAAAACCCTCAAGTCAACAACTTCTGACATTGCCAGTCCTATGGATAACTGACTACTATTGTGGATTACTAGACTATATTGGATTATTTTGTTGAAATCACATACCTATAATATTTAAATAGCAATGGAATACCTATCTCTGACAAAACTAAAATAAGGAGATAAAAATGAAAGACTATTTTGTATCTGTATATATAAAATAGTCAGGATAGATACAGAGCTACTTTCTCTTAATTCAATGAGAAGAAAGATTTGCACTAATAGCCTTTGTAGACTGCATATCGTGTTGGCAACTTGTGCTATGAAGACACCAATATGCAGTGTATTAGTCATTGAAACTGTACTACTAATCAGTTTTGAAACTGTCTCATTGCTATTTGTTCTCAATAAAATTAATCAAACAATAAAATAAATAAATAAATAAAGTTCCTGGGTTTGATCACTGGTGCTGTGTGCAGTGCCTGACCAGAAAATTGATGATGTGGTGCAGGACTGTAATCCCATCTCTGTGGAGGCTGAGATAGGAGAAGGATCCCTATGAGTCCAAGATGCACAGTGAGAGCCTGTGTTAATAAAAACAGTAAAAATCATAATAAAGTTTAAAAAGTAAAAAGACAAGGGAAAAATTAATGATTATTTAATAGAAAAGTCAATGTTTAATTGTTTAATCAATATTGTGTATCTATGTTTGGTATTCTGAGCAATAAGTTTGATGACAGTAATATGTAACATAACAACCATTGCTAATATTCCATTGATATTGTGAAATTCTGTACCATTTATTCTATCTTACATTGCCTTGCTTCTGTCTTTGATCTTATTCTTTATTCTAGCTTTTCCTCTTTAAATCTAAAGAAATATTTTTCTTGAGATACAGGGTGTGATAAATGTGTCTCTGTATATCTTTCCACACAATTCTGGGTTGTTTCATCAGAAGTTGTTGAAAATATGCAAACTCACAAGTAAATATGAAAAGCTAACTGATTAATACGAATCCTGCTTATTACTCCATAGTGATCTCCATACTGGACCTTCTCTTTACCATTTGTGGCAGACTAGTATTGGCTCTTTCTAGTGTAAATATTTTTTGCTTATATCCAAAATAATCTTATTGATTTTATTATGTAGCCCATGCATTCTCAACTGTTTCTTTGGCCTTCTCTCCTCCAGATTTAAAGCCGTGTGCTTGAATACACCCAGAATGCCTGATGTCTATGAAGGTCCTTTAGATTGACCCTCTGCAGAATACCTTTGACTGCTGATCCCAGTTACGACCCTCTTCAGCCAGAAGCAGACAAGATAGTCATTGCCCCTTTCCTTTCATGGCAGTTAGGCATGCCTCTTAGTGGGCATTATGGACAGCTAATGTAGGTAAAATGCTACAGGCAATCACACAGGACCAGGATATTGGGTGAGTCAATACAGAGGATGGAAAGACAGCCTATTGTGAATGGAGTCACATCTATTGGAGGAAAGGCCCCAAGATAGAGATGAAAGGTCCAGGCCTAAATGCCTGCCCTGAGCTGGAAAAACTGACTGGAAACTATACTTGCCTGATAGATAATGGTCACTCCTATGGGTGGCCAGAATCTTCTGGCTCCTCTCTTCCTAAAATGGTCCTTATCCTTTCCACATAAACATTTTACATGACCAGCCTTCCCACTTGAGAAATGCCAACCTAAGAAGTTCAACCTATAATCTTCTTGGTCAGTCATAGCTTTGTTGAGAATTGTACCCTCTTCATGATTTTGTTCCTATCTTGTGGTTTTGGGCTATTAAACTTCCTCTATAAAGTGCAGTCGTGGGCAACCCATTTTTTGGGTCCCAACCTGTCTCTCAGTAGCTATCTCTTTCATTAAAAATATTTCCTACTCTTATACTCCATTGTTTCTTAGAATTCATTCTTCAATTTGGGGGAACATGAACTGTCTAACATCTAGTAGGTGGGAGTTATATTTGTCTATATATAGCAGTTTCATGCTTTAGCATATTAACTTTTATGATAAACATATATTAGGAATTAATTTGTTTATTTTTTATTTTATTTTATTGAGAAACAGATAGCAATGAGACAGTTTCAAAACATTAATGGGACAGTTTCAATAATTAATACATTATACATTGTTATCTTCTTAGTGGTTATCCATAGTACAAGAAGCAAACAGGATATCCTGTCCAAACACTATTAGTACAAATCTTTCTTCTCATTAAATTAAGCAAAAGTAGCTGTGTATCTATCCTATTTTATATATACAAATACAGAATGGTCCTTCCTTTGTATCACCTTTTATTGTTTAATCCTGTCAGAGATGGGAATTCCATTGGGATCAAAATACATGAATTCTGCAAAACAATCCAACACAGTCTGGCAGTCCACAATAGTAGTGGGTTATCCACAGAAGTTGTTAACTTGAGCCCTTTACAGCTCATTATATTAATATGGCTTTACTTTATATACCTCGATTTTATACTTTTCTGCTGCATGGTTAAGACCAAGATAAAGCAAGACCTATATAACAAGTAACTTTTGTATCTGATAAAGTCAGTCAAGTCCCCTCAGGATTTAACCTGTAACCCTGTTCTGCACTTTGTAGATCCTTTGTCAGTGTCAGCCATGTGGATGAGTCACAGCCATTGCTTGACCAATTTGCTCTTTTTGAAAGCCTGAGAGAATGTTTTCTTCTCCATGTGACTCTCTTTAGGCACACTATAGATCATCAATCATATTCCTCTGTGGCTCTGTACTATTGGAAATGGCTGTCTTCAGTGCAGTTGCTTAGTTCAGAGATATTAGCATATATGGTTAGTCAGGGTGAGAATCCTACAAATTAGCTGCTAGTTTCAAAAACCTGCTTGTTTCTCAGGATCATTGCTTTACCCATCTTGTGCATATAAATGTATAGCTTTGCCCTTGTCATGTTTCCCAGCTTTTCTCTTGCCCTCTCCTCATTGTCCAATCCTCTAGTTCTTGCTTTCCTTTTATTGTGTTATTAATTTGGATGCTAAAATTATTGATTGAAGTGTTTTCCATTTTATTCTGTAAATTTTAACTAGGATAAGATGGCCCATAACATGGTAAATCTTCATTGATTTACTAACTTCGTATTTTTATCTATTGCTGATTTTTCCTTATGATTGTTAAGTTGTTTACTTTTATGTTTACTTTTGTCAAACGTCACCTAAACTATTTGAAGCTATGTATTAGCCACTATAATACACTTATGAACTTATATATTTCTGAAGCAATATTTTTGTTATTTTGAAAAATCAATCTTTGGGCCAGGGAGATGGCTCAGTTGAATAAGCACTTCCCTGGCAAGCACAAGGGTTTGAATTCAATGCCTGGTTCCGCCAAAAACAAGAAAAACTCATCTTCAATAAAATTGTAGGAAATAGTGAGGTAGACTCTGTGAGGACTTGAAGGAGATCCGAGTTAGAGGGGAGAAAGGGTGTTGGGATGGAGGGGAGAAAAATGATCAAGTTGCAGTGTCTGTGGTATGACTGCCTCAAGAGCAATGTAATCATTATGTACCAAAAGTACAATAATAATGAAAAGTTGAAAATCAGCTTTGTGATGAATTTCAGTTGCTATTAGGCTAGAAATTTCAGCGTGCTTAACAATATAGAAGATCTATCTTTTTTATTCAGTTAATTTCAGTTCATCAATGTGTTTAAACTAAGGGTTTCACAGACAGTATTGCTTATATAAGTATTTTAATTGTTTACAACACTAAAAAGTCAATGTAACAATTGATAGTAGTTTTAGTTTTATTCTTGTTTCAGTTTTGCTTTCTTTCTCATCTTGATTTCTTTTTTTTATATCTTTTTTTTTGGGGGGGAGGTAACCAGGGATTGAACTCAGGCCCTTGCACTTGCCAGGGAAGCGCTTATTCTACTGAGCCATCTCTCCAGCCCCTTGCTTTTTATATCTTTATAAATATATTATCAAAATCTTAATGAATTCATTTGAATTCATGCTCCCCCATGTTCCATTACCCATCCTTAAATTTTTATAATGAACTTAGTTGTCTGAAAAGTCATGGTTTTCTTCATCCTGAAGGTACTAACTATGGTGGCATGAGATCCTTAATATTTCCAACATGTAGTGATTGAAGGTAGGTCTCTGTAATTATAATTTGGCTGATGGTACACATCTGTGTAACATAAATTGAATATACAGTAATATATGTGTATGGATATATATGTGTCAGTAATGGGAGACCAGTGTTTAGCTTAGTGTTACAAGTATTTAATTTTTTTTTTTTTTTTTTTTTTTGGTGGAACTTGGTATTGAACTCAGGCCCTTGCACTTACCAGGCAAGCACTTGTTCCACTGAACTATCTCCCCAGCCCCACAAGTATTTAATTTAATAGAAGAATCCAAGCT
Source organism: Ctenomys sociabilis (assembly GCA_004027165.1). NCBI lineage: Eukaryota > Metazoa > Chordata > Mammalia > Rodentia > Ctenomyidae > Ctenomys > Ctenomys sociabilis. The sequence goes on from PVKA01018175.1 coordinate 14,193, forward strand.
AAACAATATTTTAGAACCAGACTTCTAAAAGTCTAATATTTAGTGATAAGTACTAATATGTGATTTTTATTTCCTTAGTAGAAACAGTTGTACACTTAAGAATTGTAAAATGCAATAATGTATGATATAATTTTATATTTATGTTATGTGCTTTATCATTGCCATTTGAATGTGAGAAAAATTATTTTAGGACACAGGGCTCCTGGTATTTTGTAAAGCTTACTACTAATTTTTAGGCAACAAAAGGCAGTTCAAAGATAAGAAAAAGTGGACATATATTTTTAAAAATTTTACACAAGATCACTTTTTATGAAGGCACAGCCAATTCAGATAGTTTCTATACTTGAATCAAAGTTTGCCCAACCTGAATTTCACATTTGTACACAACCGACTCAAAATAATGATATTGGTAACAACAGCTTCATGCTTTGTGGGGCTTGCAGAGAAAAAGCAACGGGCGATCGATGCTCTTTCATAAGATCTGGAGCCCTGTGGGCCTCCTTCAAAGGAGCTCTTTGTCCTCAGTGGCAAGAGTAAAGGACAGGGAGAAGAGACGCCAAAGTCCTACTCTTTTATTACGGAGTTTATGAAAGTGATTCAGCGGGGCAGAAAGCTTCATTGCTAAGCTATAATACTGGTCCTGTGTCACTTCACAAAGAAAAAGTGAATTTCGAAGTTATTTTCAAAGGATAGATTAAAACCATAAGAAAAAAGCTGGAAGGTGAGGTCAAATCTGGGGTTATACTCAGAGAAATTAACAAACATGGGGAAGAAAGAAAATTCATCTGCTTTTAGTTTATTAACTGGCCAACTCCTAGTACTGCCTTCTTTTTTAATAGCAATACTACCAAAAGAACTTGTCCCAAATACATATATTTCCAACATAAAACATAAAGGCTGACTGTTCAATTTAGGAAAAAAATTCATTTTAAAAAATAAAATGAGCACCTCTCTTCTTATTTTACCGTGCAATTGTGTAGATGTGGGAAGGCACACACGTATATAAGGGCTTGCGTGTGCTCTGCTTGCTATGCTTCGTGTGTGCATACTGTGGATACACGCGTCAGTCTCTATATAGCCACAAACACATTTTGGCTTGCAGTATATCAGGATGTAGCATAATCTTTATTCTTAACCTAAAAAATATTAGATTTCACATATATTTTCAAATTCATTAGGAAGAAAAACACATTGGTTTTTCTTTTCTTTTCTTTCTTGTGCTGGGAATTGAACTCAGGACCTTGCACTTGCCAGGCAGGTATTGTGCCACTGAGCCATAGCCATAGCCCAAGAAACTATAAGTAAAAATGTCAGACCAGCAATCTGACATGAAAACAATTTGCTGAAACTCAATTCTCTTTAGAATTAATGTACTGGTCTTTCTTTCGTTATTGTCATCCAGATATGTAAGAGTTACAATTAAATTATTTTAGTAAATAAAAGTTGTATTAAAAGTTGTAAAAAAAAAAACCTTCAAAGTTCAGTAGGTTATAAGAAAAATGTATTAGGAACAGTCCTTGGTAGCTGTGAAGGCTTATTCACATGGAGGATGTATACTCTGAAAAGGTAGTGATGCTGTTAAAAAATAAGCCAGGCTAAGATACATGTCAGAGTTTAGAAGCATCAAATGACATGAGTAAATGAATTAATAAGTACAGTGATCAAGCATGGATTATTTCTGACCCTGTAGAACACATTATCCTTTCTCTTTGGATGCCAGTAGCTTAATAATGCTGCAAATTTTAAATATGAAATATTAATATCATATATATGACTTGATATTTGATTATTATGCTTTGTATCTCTAGTGTCCCTTTGATGATCTTGGTAGAAGGCTTGGTTCTACTGCAAAGGGATTAGAATTTTAAAAGCTTAGAATGAGCCAGAGGAAACAGGAACTTTGGTGCACCCTTGATGGGCATATTGAGAGTTGGGCCCCTTCTGCCTTTGCTTCTGATCTCTCAGCTTTTGTCCACTATAAGCTTGCAGCATGAAGTGCTGCTGCGTTAGTATGAGCCCAAGTCACAGGGTCAATGAACTCTGGGGCCAACAAACTATGGGGCCAAGGAACTCTGGGGCCAAGGAACTCTGGGTGAAATGTTTGACATCATCAACCAAAACAAACATTTCTTCCTTTAAATTGATTATGCTGAATACTAGGCATAGGGATGGAAAGCTGCCTAGGATAATGATCAGTATTGCAACAGCATTTTTAGCTGCAGGCAGAGCCTTAGTAACAGAAATGCAGAGTAGGCACCAGTAGTCCACATACTTTTCTAGTACAATGAAACAGTTTTTAAATGAATTGTAGATATAATCAAAAGAATGATATTAAAGACCACAATATGGGTAAGGAGAGAACAAAGAACTAGGAGCTTTGGGACTGTAATTTCAGGAAGGTTTGAAATCTGTTGGAATTAATGTTTCAGGGAGTGAGTTTTTTTCAAGGTAATGGATATTTTGAGATATTGATGTGTTTATAACTCTTCTGGTATTTCATCATCGATACCATATATTTTAACATATATGGAATATATATATATATATATATATATATACACACACACACACACACACACACACATATATATATATATATATAGTTAGATGCTCAATATTTATTTTTATTTTTATGGAGTACCTGTTTTTAATTTTATTAAGTGAAATTGAGAATTTTCCTTTTATTAAATGAAATTGACAATTTTCCCTTTGTATTTTTCAGTTGTAGCAGCTACTGTATTTTTTCAACTAAATGATGTGAAAGAAATTTTATAATTACTCATAAAATTGTTCTTCTGATGGTCTTCATTTATCTGTGCAAATCCACTTCTATGTCTAGCCTAACTTTGCTTCTTCATATGCTAGTGTTGACATTTTTGTGCTGTACTTCTGCTTGATTGCTTCAGGATTTTTATGTGAATTCGTAGGATTTGTTGCAGCATTTGCATATCTGACAATGGCTTAATTTTCTCATTGTATTTGAAGCATATTTCCTCTTTTTTTTTCTTTTACTTAAGGAGTTTGCTTTCATGATTGCCCCATTCATTGTTTTAGATGAGAACTTCATATCAGACTTATCTGTACATCATATTCCTGACTACTTGCTGCTTTTAAGACATGTGCTTGTGTGTGTGTGTGTGTTTATGTGTCTATGTGTGCTAATAGTGGGTGCTTAGATACTTCATGAGACATAATCAACATAAACATAATCAACCTAAAAAACCTTCATGAGATTTTTAAAAATAACTTTAATGTAAAATCAGTATACTTATCCTTTACATTGCCTGTGAAAGTGAGTGGGTTTCTTTTCAATTATTGAAGGTTTAAATTGAATGCAAAGCTCTGGGTAGTCCTTTCTTGAAAATCTGTGAAAAATGACAAACCAAATTTACTTTCAGCAATTACATCAGTGGAGAGAAGGATTTATGTTAGTCTTTCAGGAAGGAAAACATTCTTAATTTATATTCTTACACATTGTTTTTATGATTACCTGGAATGTAATCTCTCTCTGTCTCTCTGCCTCCCTGTCTCTGTCTGCCTATCTGTTTTTCTCTTCTTTTTCTTTAATTCTAGGTAAAAACTTTTTTATGAAGGATTCTAAAGTGATAATAATGATTCTTCCCTACTCAACTTTTTATAACACAAATAACATATTATCTTTAATTCTACTAACATTTTGTTATTACTCTTCCTATATTTCCAATGAAACAAATAGAGAATAAAGTAATTACATATGTAAACCAAAATCATGGTAGTTTACATTAACTGCTTCTTGCTATGGTTCATACTTCGGTGCACTCCCAAACCCCATGAACACATGGGTGAGGCTTTTGGGTGTGATAGGATGCTGGAGATGGGAAAGAAGTGACATTCCTCGTCAGTGACCTAGGCCACTGGGGGAGGTCTATCACCGGGGAGTGTGGCCTGAAAGCATACATCCTTGCTCCTTCTCCCTCCATCTTCTCTTTGCTTCCTTCTGTCACCCTCTCGGCCATGCCGCCCTGCCTTGGAGGTAGCTGTCTAATGATGAGGACTCCACCAACTTCTATCAAAATAAAGCTTTCCTACTTTACAGCATGGATGCCTGGTGCTGTTTTGCAGTGACAGAAATCAACTAAGACAGCTCTCCAACTCCTAGGACTCTATTACAATTGATGCTTTCTTTTGTTTTATAAGTTCTGAGACCACTGAGTGAATAAAATGTATTTTATTGATATTTCCACAACTTTCATGTCTAGAACTTGAAATTCAGTGTGATATTAGCATGTATTGAAAAACATTTAGAAAGAAACTACTTTGAAACCTGAATTTGTAAGTAATAAATCTTGACAGATTTTGAAGAAAATTTTCATGCTGATTAATTTAAGATAATTAAAGTAAAAATTTAAGAGAATTATAGCATGTTAGCATGTAACATGTTTGGCCCTTTTTATTGGACCAAATGAAAATATTCCTTTAAGAGTATTTTTTGATAAGTGATGCATTACTCTAGCAAAGAATTTAAGATTCAGTTTGTACAGCTTGATCAATGTGTTCTCCTGAATCATGCAAACTGAATCTCACTCTTCATATTAAAATGGATGACTATTTTACAGCTATTGACTCCTTTGCTTCGTAAATGTGGGGATATGTTTTGATTTTACTGAAATCAAATCTTTAATTAAATCCAATGTAACCTTCTAAAAACTTTTTGTATTCTATTTAAAAATAAAAAAATCAAAAACCTTCATGGAAAAACTAAATTTTAGTCATTTCCTTTAATCAACAACTCAATTCACTGAAACTGAGTCTCTGAAATCTGAGAATTTGTTGAGAACAAATTCTTTTAAAATATCCTTTGAATTTAGCAGATGAGAACATAGAATAAACGTGTTTCAAATTGTATGTATTCGTCATACATGTATTTGTTGCTGAGACAAAACGCTCAGCACTTTCAGTTTAAGGAAGGGGAGGTGTGTTTTGCTCTGCAGTTTCTGTGGCGTTGGCTATGGTCAGGCTCTGTCCAAGTCAGGAGCTGCCCTGCAGAGCACAGCCATCCTTACGTGGCAGCCAGAAAGCAGAGAGAAGGGAGCGCTGGAGCCAGAGTGCGCTCTTCCGAATCGCACCTGGGGGCTGCCCCTTGTGACCAGACCCGTCCCAGACGGTTCAGATCAGAACCACAGCAGTGTGTTAAGTTTGGAGGTGAGCTGTAGTTTTTTTTTTTTTTTTTTTTTTTTTTGGTGTTTACTGACTTTTACGGTTCAAGTCCAGGAAGACTTGTCTTACAGTTCTCAGTGCATACAAAACTACCTAATTACCAATTTATTACCCACAGTGGGAGCTCCTGAGGTAGTGGGAAGGTTATTTTATGCAGAGCACTTAGCCTAGTCTTTTAAGCAGTAGTCTCTGGTGTTAGTATTTGGTGTTGAAGGGATCCATGACATTATGGCAGATAATGTGCAAGCACTGTTTAATATTTTACATCTCCATCATGATCATTTCTTTAGCCTCTGGTACTTTATTGCATTCTTGTTATAACATGATAGATTCCTTAAAATAGTTTGCTCTTTCAGAATCCAATTAAACACATAATTTAAGAAACAGAATATTCACATTATACTATAGATATCCCTATTTAATGATATATCTGTTTAATAACTGTTGACTTATGCATATCTTCTTTCTTTCTTTGCTTCTTTCTTTCTTTTTTTCTTCTTTCTTTCTTTCTTTGCTTCTTTCTTTCTTTCTTTCTTTCTTTCTTTCTTTCTTTCTTTCTTTCTTTCTCCTTTTTTTTCTTTTCAATGTTTTTAATACAGGATCTCCCTATGCAGCTCAGACTCCTAGTGATCCTTCTCCCTTGGCCTCCCCAGTGCTGGGATTACAGGTATGGCTTGCTCCCTGCACCCAGGGTTGGGACCAGTGCAGCAATTGGTGCCAGGGATCAAACCCATCCCTGCCTGCCTAAGCAGGTACTTAGGCTGCTGAGGTATGTTATCTGTCCTACATGTTATTCTTTTTGTACAGTTTTATATGGCTTGTTTATACAGCCTGCATGTCTTTTTCTGTATGATGAACTGTTTACACAGCATTTTAATTTTTGCTGATTGTACTTTAAAGTACTTTAGTTATGTTTTTAATGTATTTTTAGTACAGGGTCTACAGGGTCTCCCTACACAGTTTGGACTCATACTTATCCTCCTGTTTTCAGCCTCCCAAGCACTAGGATTACAGGTGCATGCCACCACGCCCAGTTTCAATCAACATCGCAGAGCCCCTCAAGGGGCAGGAGAGGCAAAGCACTCTGGGGATAAAAGCCCAGTCCCTGCATCTGCCTGAGCAGGTACTTTAATCCACTAAACTATCTGGCAGGCCATTAGAAAAATAGTTTTATGTGTGTTGTAATACATTATAGTAGTGCATACATGTCATTGATAACAGCAGTTTTCAAGTTGAAGTGTCCTTTGGCTATTTCTTTGTCCCCACAACAACTCTTCATTTATGACCAATTCATTTGCTCCCAGAACTGGAATTCTGTCATTATATGAGGAATGTCTGTATTGTCCTTAAGTAGTGTGTGGCTTGAACATTGATCATGTGCTTGTTTCATTTTGAAGATTATTTTCACAAAAATAATTTAAGTGGTTCTATTTTGATTTCTTAATTAAAATGAAACTTTGAAAAACTCAAGAGTGTTTCTACATGAACAAGGCACATTAATAAGTATTATGCACTTTACTGATGGTAAAAGTTTGGGGAAGGAATAACAAACTTATACGTGTGCAGAATCCAAAGCCTTCCTGCATTCCATGTTGCTGTCTCTGTGCTTCAGTTCCTTCACTGATGTAGGTAACTGACTTGTTTCTGATCCTGACTGTCATAGCTGTTGAGTACTGTAAGGGAAAACTGGCTCCAAAGAGATTGGCTTTAATATGACCTTTATGTTTCTGAATGATATGAGCAAATGATTCTTAAGCCTCCTTATTTTGCAAGTCTTAAGCAGAATTCAAGAGGAAATACATTTCTCTGTTTCATACCCAGTTATACTAACAGAAAGATTAATTCATTACAGTAATTGTTTCATTGCACAGGACAATCATCAAACTAAACTCTCAAAGAACCTTACTCAGTGTGGGGACTGTAGCTTTAATATATTTTTGTACATGGTACCAATGAAGCCATGAACTGGAGCATATAAAACAGGGACTGGAAGGTTTAAAAATTATGAGAAAAACATGTTCTTCCATGTAACTTACAGATGGAAATACCTTCTTCCGAAAGTGTTTCATTAGTATATTTTGCAGTACATAATGAACACTGTGATACATATAAATAACAACTATGGGAATTAATACACATATGCATTGCATCTTAATTCTTTTTACTTCTTCATGGCAATGATAACTTAGAAAGTTCAATCTTGTGTTGGAGCTGAGGACAGAGAGAATGCAAGATGAATATTCAGATGTCTAGTTATAGGAGGACCTAGAGAGAACTTGCCCTAGACAGGAGATAGGATGAGGAATTTCTAGGAACTGTTTTTCTAGATCAGTCCTACCTACACTATTTACTTGGTGTACTCCAAAAGTGTGTATTTAAATAGCAACCAGATTCCTGCACTAAGACAAATATATAGCATTTTTACTAATCACCAATAATAAACAATAAAATACTTTAAATAAAAAAGAAATTTTATTGTATCTTTTAACTCCCACAATTGCTTAGTAAAGATTTGATTCTGTTATAGAAAGTGAAATAAACTAAGAGAGAAAAGGAAAGTGAAATCTCAAAATACTTTGAACTGGCAAACTTCTGCTCTTTTTTTTCTGTAAAATGCCACTATTAAGTCAACTTTGGTGATTAAAGAAAGACAAACTCCAGGGATTCATAGGTAGACAGTTGCAACGAAAAACCATACTCACAAGTAACATGAATCAGAGCCGCATGTGTAATCGTGGTGCTGTATCCCCAGTGTAAGAACCTGCAAGAGTAAATAATCAGAAAGGTACAAAGATGCTGTGAAAGGGAAAGAAACCCTTCAAAGGAGGAACAAGTGGGATGCAGGAAAGGTTAAAAGAATGAAAGAAGAGGAAATACACACACACACACACACACACACACACACACACAAAGATAGCTTGGATAATTGTACTGCTGATTTCTACTATTCTATTTTAAGGAACACTTGATGCTCTTTTATAAATTTCTTTTTTCTTTTCTGCTTTTCATTCTTCCTTATATTTATTTTTTATGTATTTAGTACAGGATCTGTAAGGTCTCATTAAGTAGATGACACTTGTAGTGATTCTTCTGTTTTCAGCCTCCCAGGCCCTGGGATTACAGGTGTGCAGCACCACACCCAGTCTCAATCACCTCTCAGTGTGCTCCCAGGGTCAGGGCCAGGCTTCACACTCCTATTAATTCTTCTGTTCAACTTCATTTCACTTTATAATCCCTGGGGATTGAACCCAGATTGATGCCCTCTGCCTAAGCAGGTACTTTTGTCTGCTGAGCTATCTGGCTGGCCCTCCTTTTTTATTTTTTTGACCAATTTTACATGCCTATATCTTGTGTTCTGAAGAACTAATTTGCAGACAGTAATATGCAATATAACAATCATTACTGAATTCCTATCATTTTGTTCAGAGAAATTGTGTATTGTTTCTAATTCTTTTTTCTGTTTTTTATTCTCTTTAAAAATATTAAAATGCAACTTTAGAAAATGCTTTTCTCTCATAAATATAAGGCTATTTGTTACAAAAATATCTTATCATAGAAAGATATTTAATATTTTATGTATATAGATTTTATGTTTTTGTAGAACAATCAATATATTAGACCACTTAATTTTTTATTTTTCTGGTGTCTTCTGTACAAAGACTTTCTTGTTTTATTTTTAAATTAATGTATATATTTTATTCAGGATCTCATTATGCAGCTCAGACTCATCCTCCTGCTTTAGGCCTCTCCAGGGCTGGGACTACAGGCCGCCACCACGCCCAGTTTCTGGCTCAGCGGGCCCTGGGTGGGGTCAGCAGTGCATGCTGTATGGGGTCCTTGTGCTTGCCAGGCAGGCACTTACATTGTGGAGCTGACTCCCTGGCCCTGCAAAGACTTTTCATTTCATGTACAATAGCTACTTGTTTTTTTTAACTTGTTTTACTCTATGCATTCAGACTACTATAACAAAATACCTCTAACTGAGTTGCTTATAAACATAGAAATTTATTTTCACTCTTTTGGAGGCTGAGAATTCCAAGGCCAAGAGGATGACAGATTTGGCACCACTGATGTCACTGGATGGGGCCTGAGGAGACTCCCTAAAGAGGAAGTGGGGTCTCTAAGTCAGCTGCTATGTAGGTTCTTGGCTCACATCATAGCAGAACTTTAGGACACATCAGTGTGAGGCATAGGCAGATTTGTTGGGCAGTCAGAAAGCAAGGGGGAAAGACAAGAGGCTACTCTGAGAAGTGGAGAGGGAATCCTCTCACGCAGGAGCTCTACTGCACTGCCCACAGAGGCTTTCAGAAGTCACTTGAGGTGGGCTGCAGTCTAGCCCATCATAGTTTTGAAGGAATCCTTATGGCTTGAAGGATAATTTTCTTTGGGGTGTGAGTTACCTTGGTTCCTGTCATGAGATAATTGCTTCCATTTATAGAGAAGACGATCCTATTGTGGGGTAGTCAGGAAGGCGCTGATTTTCCTGGAATTTAAGGGGATTGTAGCCTTGGAATCTTCTAGGCATTGTTCCAGGAACATATGAAAAAGGAAATTGTGAAACGAGCAATTGGACCCCACCGATTATCCTAAAATCACTTCAGCATTTTCACCACTATGTCTGTCCTCAGTCTTGAAGGGGTAGATGCAGAGATAAGTTTTATAATACAAACACTACTTAAGTGATTATCATGCCCACATGCAGAGCTTAGCAGGAATCAGAGCCAGAGCTTTAAGGTAAAAAGACAGAAAAAATTGAATCTGTCTCCTTCTACCTATCTTTATTAATTCTATCTTCTGTTCAACTTCATTTCACTTTATATTCTATCTTGTTTTATTTTCCATCTCATGTCAGTGAGGACTCATGTTCTCAAAGATGACAACTTCTCACCGTTTTCAGGTGCCATCCAGGCCTGGGCAGTTTTCTCCGGTCCTATCAAGAGGTCATCAATCCCTTCTTGAGAGCGCTAACTGTTAAGAGACAATCACCACTTGAAAGGTTCCACTTATGTATTATACCAATCTCACAACTCGTGACTTGTAAGTGTGATTTGGCCTCCCATCCAAGTACTAACCAGGTCTGACCCTGCTTAGCTTCCGAGATCAGACAAGATCGGGCACATTCAGGGGTATGGCCTCAGACTGCAAATGTGGGAAGGACACAGACACCCCCTTCCTAGCACATCTCCATCCACCACGTGCTCTGTTTCTTGCATGCCTTGATCTAGACAGCATTTTGTGGCATGGCTCAAGATTCAAAATTAGTGAAATACAGTAATAACGATGATGGAATGTGGTATCTTTCAATGCAAAAAAAAAAAAATCTTCTTTACACTTTGATAGAGAAAGAACATCTGTTTTGTTCATAAAGAAATATGTGAGAATGTGCCAAATATCACAGGCAATTCATCAAAAGATTGCAAATTTCAGCCATATATATAGCCAGAGATATTCTGTAATCCTGTTTCTAAATTAGACAGACAGACAGACAAGTTAAGCAGTAACAGGACTTAAGAACAACATGTGCCACTCCTACCTTGGGCTCAGCATACCTGACCACTGAAGTACCAGCGTGGGTTAGCTCACTGTGTTTATCTGGAGATAAAGCAGCTTCTTGGGTTTTCCCAAGGGGAAGCAACTTCGCAGCTTAGCGAAGCCCGCAAGTTAGGCTTTATTCTTCCACAGAAGCTGGGAGCTGAGTCTTCTCTTTCTTCATGCTTATATTTCGGAGAAAATTTCAGGTCTTTGAAAAAGATATTTCTGGATCATAAAGTTGACAGAAGGTCAATACAGTCTTATAAGGATTTATGCACATCTTAGAGAGGAGAAAGCACTTACGGTTTCCTGAAATAAATGCTCAAAGATAAATGAGATAGCTTTCCTTACTTTTAGCAGAGAAAATTAAGCCTCTTATTGTAAATTTGCATTTATCCTTAAAGTGTAAATAGGAGAATCATGTGGTTGTGATTTTTGAGACTTTTTAAAGGTAATTTGCTACAATTTCTTATAAAAACTTTTTTTCTGAAATCATGGGCTGTGCTATTTTAAATTTTCTTTCATTTCTTGTTTGTCTTTGTGCAAAGCAAAAGAACTTATTTTAATATAATCAGAGACACAATTTCAGGTTTATAGAGTACTTTTATTTCATATTTTATATCCAATTGATCTATTGATGTTTGCTTTTATTAAGATGACAAAGGAGGTAATTTTTTTTAAAGTACAATTGAAAATTCAGCATTGCAGTGTTTGCTCAGATGACATTAAATGAAGTTCATGTCAAAAGTCAGGGTTATCAATTATTTTTAAGGCTTTCTCTCTTTTTTGTGCAGGGACTTGCTATGCTTCTCAGACACCTAGCAATCCTATGGATTTCTGCCTCTTTAGTGCTGGGATTGCAGGCATGTGCCACCATGCCTGGACTCTGTCACCAGCTTAGTGCATCTGGGGGCAGGGTTGGCAGCACATGGAGCACCTGGGATTGAGCTCTTAGGCTGCTGAGCTATACTGCCAGCCCTCGGGTTATCAGTTATTAAGACAGAGGCTGAAGAGTAGTAGCCTATGAAATGTCCCCATTTACTAATTTTAAGGTATGCATGTTATTGTACAGGGTGAAAAGTTAACATTTGCAGTTACTTTTCTAAACATGATCAATAATTGCATATATCTCAAAATCATCTTGGATATAAAAGCTATATGACTACAGAACTGTCTTCTGTTCAGAGTTCATTATATACTTTCAACTGTAATTAGCACTTACTGATGTCAGATGCTAAAATATAAACAGAGACCTGGGGCAAGAGCTATCAAAAACTTATCAGAACATACCCTCAAATAGAAAGTAAGAGAAATCTACATGAAATGTGTCATGTACATTAATGAAAGCTATGATATCACATAACTAAAATATGTATTTATGATATAAATCTGAGATGTCTTACAAGTTAAATAAAAATAAACAGGGGATGGGAGATGGCTCAGTGGAATAAGCACTTGCCTGGGAAGCTCAAGGACCTGAGTTCAATTCCCAGTTCTGCCACAAAATAAATAAATAAATAATTATGAAATAACAAAATATCTGTCAGAATTACATTCAACACTATGTCCTAAATAGCCTATCTCTGGATAGATTATACTTGGTAAAAAATATTTATCTTTAGAATACAAACAGATACGTTTTGGATGGGGAGATAGCTCAACAGTCTAAGTGCCTGCCTGGCAAGCACAAGGACCCAAGTTTGATCTACAGTACCCCAGGCCATGCTGGCCCAGAATACCCCATGTGTAAAGCTAGGTGTGGTGGCACATGCCTATAATCCTAGCACTGGGGAGGCTGAGACAAGAGGATCATTGTGTGTCTGAGCTGTGTAGCGAAACTCTGTATCAAATAAATAAATAGTTGATTAAAAAGAAGTAGAAGAAACAAGCAGATATGTTTTATTAATTTAGCACATTTTAAAATTTTAAGCAGTTTTGTTTCTGTTTATGTAAGCTTACTAATATTTTCCAATGAGAAACACTGAAGAACACATAATTCTATTTATAATTTATACTATAAATAAATTGACTTTTACTTACCTAAAATGATAACTAATGACTCTTCAGTCTCTTTTTATTTGTGTTTTTTGTCTTTTTCGCCAAAATACATTTTGTTCTTGACCTCAATATTTATACAATTTTATAATTACTAATGTATCATACTTACTTTTTAAAATTTATCCATAAATTAGTTCCCTTAAGCTACATTTAGTAAGTATTCTTTGGGTTCAATATTCTATGATGAATTGCTTAACATATGTTTCTCTTTTTATCTATATTTCTTGGAAAATAATTAAATTATCAGAATTTTCCTTAGCTCATTTCACAATTGAATGAAGACAATTTGCTCTTCTTTCAAATCAAACTTTTCTATTTCTCTAGTCAGTTTACAGATAATTTTTCAGCAGCAGCATAGTAAATCATGGCATCGAATTTATAGTGGCTTATACTCTTCAGATTGCAGAAACACCGAAATCGTGTTTCATGAACTTAAAGTATGGATGCATCAGCAGATTTTGCTGCACACAGAGCCCCCGAGCCCCCCACAACTTAGTGATGTCAAAACCTTACCCTGCGTTAAAGCTTATGAGACTTTCATTAGGCCTTCGAAAGACAGGAGCCAGCTCTCACTGCTTCTCAGTTGGATGCAATAATGTGTCCACGGGTAGCTGGCACTACAGTGGGACAAATGCGAGCTCCTTGGTGCACTTCATGCTCCGCGGCAGCCAGCTGGAGTGAAAGGGGTAGCTCAGCCACACGCTTCCCTCACATCAGAATTTTGAACTTTTGCACGGTGGCAACAGGAAGTTAGAAAGAAAATACAATATGCGGTTTCCCTTCAGGCTGAATTTTATTAGCAAAGGAAAAACATAGTCCTCATCTACAGCATTAAGTATAACTCAGATTAGAAAAGCGCCAAGTGAAAGATCCTAAAGGAGGTGAACGGCCTCAGCCATTTTTGGAGAAACCTATGAGGTAAGCTGAACGTCTTCTAATGATGCTTGCCACTTTACAAGTCAAGGGTGATGGTAGAAGATTTATTCTTCATAGAAAATTGTTGGGCTGGCCAGATAGCTCAGTGATCTAAAGCACCTGCTTAGGCAAGTTTAGGCAAAGCGCAGGGACTGCAGTTCAATCCCCAGCAATCCATGCAGCCCTGGCTCCACCCCCCCTTTTTTTTTTTTCCTCCCTTTGGCAGAACCCAGGCCCTTGTGCTTGTCAGGTAAGCACTTATTCTACTGTGCCATCTCCCCGGCCCCTCAAATTCTAATCCTAAATGTTAACTAGATTGAGCGAATGTTTTGAAATTTTATAAATTTTAAAGCAGAAATTCCTGTAATAGGTCAATTTTATCTCTACTGGAAACAAATAATATTGCTATATAAATTTTCAAATATGGATTACAATGCATCTTTTATTGCTAAAGCACAATTCATTCATGATTTTTAGATAATACTGAAGTGTTTTCTGAGTAAAGAACAAAAATGTGGTTAATCTTAGAGTACATTTTTTTGTTTAAAGAGCAATTAACAATGAATGCCTTAGTTTTGATAGATCAAGTAATACTACACACTTATGTACTGCTCTAATATGATACCAAATAATATATATTATATATCAAAAACATGTAGCCTTTAATATATTTATGTTTTGTTTGGTTGATTTAGTATCAAATTTTACAATACAGCACTTCTTTAAGGTTTTGCTCCTATATAAAAACATCCCAAAATATATCATGAATATTTTTTAGTTTTATTCAGTAAAAAAATGAAATATTGTATTTTAGATTCTTATATTTAGTTCATAAATAATAATTATAACACAAACACTCAGAATTTAGAAGTATATGAACTTCCCAGTAATAGAAGACTGTTCATTCCAGCTGGACAATTGACTCTATTTTCAGAAGTTTAGGTAGGGTTCATGGAAACTGTAGCTGGTACTTTATTTATGTTCTGGGATTGGATTTTCTGGGAAGCAGATTCTGTGACCAAGGCTGCTTTTTAGGGAATAGGAACAGGATCATCACCAATGGAGAAACTAAAAAGGTGGAAGAAAGTACTGCTGAATCACTGTGAAAATCCAGCTGAAGTGTAACAGCCTCAGTTAACCAGAAAATACAATGCACTTACATTTCTTGCACTCGAACTTCTTCCATATGACACATTTATCCCCAAGTTTGTCATACTACATACTGTGAAAATCTGTTGCTGAAACACATATAAGCCTGAATTCTGTGTTCTGAGGATTAGTAAAAGGGTTCTGAGTGAAACTGGAAAAATTAAAGACAGTTAACAAAATGTTTCCACTTAGCGTTATGCTCTTATGCATTCTAATTGTACCTTTTCCTATTAGGATGAGATTTAACAAAAATTAATAAACAGATTTTTATAAAATACTCTCTGTATATCAATATTGGAAAGTCTTTTCTTGGCACTGCATTCAATATTTCCAAGTCAAACACATTCTTGTATTCTAGCTAGGGAATTAAGTCCTTGCTGTTGGTTTTGTGGGAGCAGACAGCACTCTCAATGAAACTGGTCTTTCCTATCCCCACACTCAGAGCATCTACTGATAGGGAGAGAACTGTAACGCACCTGTGCCTATGGGTAGCGCGGCGGTAGGCAGCCGTCTTAGCATGAGGAGCTAGATCTGTCTCAGACAGCCCTCGTGAGATTCTCTGACTTGGCTTTACTGAATGCCACTGTTCTCAGTCTCTCAGGGATTCAGTGAGACCGAATTGGCAGGTGTTTCCTAGATTCTTTGATTAAAGTCACTGTGTTCTTTTTTTTGTTTTTTTTTTTTTTTGATTTCTCTTGGTGAAATAAAAATTTCTTGAACAATTGTTTTCTGCCTTCTAAAACTATTGAAATTTATTCCTCATAATTGTTTATATCCTACTGTGGATATATCTCCATGAATTATTTATGTAACAGTAAGACAATTCTTGGAGTCAATAGTATTTTATACATTTTTGGTAAGTCTCCATATTTTACTGGAGAAAATTCCCCTAAGTAAGCAGACAAGAAAATACAGTTGTCTTCTCAATTTCTCTTTCATGGTTTCAATTTCTATGGTTTTTATTGCCCATAGTCAACCATGTTTAAAAATATTAAATCGTAAGTTCCAGAAACATATGAATAGTTTCCAAATGTTATTTATGTATTTTTAATTTAATTAAGTTTATTAGTTCAATTTAGATTTGCGTAATGATCACATTCATAATAAGGCATTTGTCCCTGCATATCACATATCTTTTAAAATCATTTTATTTGTTTGTTTGTGCATTTTGCTACACAACTCAGACTCACAGTGATCCTCCTGTCTCAGCCTCCTCAGCACTGGGATTACAGGCCTGTGCCACCACACCTAGTTTCAGGGCCAGGGGTTCTGTGGCTGGCATGGCACGGCACGCAGAGCCAACAATTGAATCTGTTCCTGGAGCTTGCCAGGCAGGCACTTAGACCTCTGCACTGTCTCCCCAGCCCTACACAGCATGCATTGACTCCTCTTTTCCTCCCATCCCCTCTCCTGTGTTCCACCACTCTTCCCTTCCTTAGTCACAGTTGTATTCCTGTTTTGTCCTTCTGTTCTCATTTTGCCTTCCCTGCCTTTCTTCCCTCTCCCTTCCCAGTTCCCTTTTCCTTTTGAACAATTTCTCCCTATTTCATAAAGCCCATTGTACATTTTTGTTCTTATTTTCATCTCCAGTTCCTCACACCAGAGAGATAATTTGATACTTATTTATGTGTGTCCAATTTCTCTCTCTTACAATGATGGTCTCAATGTGGATCCATTTAGCTATAAACATCTCAAGTTTAACTTTCTTTATGGCTGTGGAATACTCCAGTTTGTATAAAATGATAACTCTTTTTTTACCCATGGATTGGTTGATGAGCATTTGGGTGGTCTCCAAGATTTAGCTATTACTAACTGTGCTGCAATAAACACGGGTGCACATACATTTCTGTGGGGTGATGCTTTTAATTCTTTTGAGAAGATATCAAGAAGGGAGTAGTTGGGTCAACTGGGTCCTGCAGGCCTAGTGTTTTGAGGAATCTCCACACCAACTTCCATAGTGCTTGGGCAAATCTCCACTCCCCTGAATATGCAGAAGGGTCCCTTTGTCCTCACAGTCTCACCAGCATCTGTCAGTGGGAATTTTCTTAGTACTCACCATTCTTTCTGCCATGAGATGAAATCTCAGTGCTGTTTAATTTGCATGTCTTTAATGACCAATGATGTTGAGCATTCTTTCATGTATTTATTTGCATTTTGCACTTTGAGGTTAATCCTTAGTCTGCAGAACTGTTAGCAAGTTTTCCCCACTGTTGTTTTTTCTCCCTGTTGGTGATTTCTTTTGCTGTGAAAAAATTGTAATAATATGGGATCCCAGTTGTTGATTCTTTGTGGCATCTCCTATGTAATCTGGGTTTTACTCATGATGTCTTTGCCTATACCTTTGTGTGTCTAAGTATTAAAGAAGGAACTAATGGATGCATAGAGCTGTATTTATCTGAAGACCAAATGAGAGAAGACAGGTGGGACAGTGAGATCTCTAAATGCAGAGTTGGTGAAGTTGGGGAGGGTATATATAGGCATTAGGGAGAGCACTTAGTGTATTTCTCAGGGGCTGAGAAAGTTGACGCCCTAAGCATGTATCTCTGGGTGTCACAGAGGTGAGCTAACATAGGGAGTAGAAGAGCTTTAGGTCTGAAGTTAAAGACAGTGTGCTTTGTTGTGTTTTTGTTGTTATTGTTGTTGGTACAAGGTCATGCTACACAGCTTGGATTCATAGTGATCCTCTTATCTCTGCCTCACAGCCCTGGAATTACAGGTGGGTGCCACCATGCTGGGTATCAGGGATGGCATGGTGCACCTGGAGTTCTAAGGCCTGCCCTGCATGTGGTACCAGGGTTCAAACTCAGGACCTTGCACTTGCTGAGGCAGGTGCTTATGCCACTGAACTATCTCCCCGGCCAAGACAGTGTGTTTTAGCGATGTGAAGACCTACAGGGATCAGCAGAGCTTGAAGTTTATAGCTGGGCAGTGAGCATGAGGAACCAAGGGGTTGTGGGCTGATGAGGCCATGTTGGGCTGGGAGGCCACAAGGGCTCAGTTCGGTGAGCAGCATCAGGTCAAGATGTTCGCGCCTCTAGCCTGCCAGTAGCTCAACACCTTAGTCTGCACTGCGAGCTCTGAGAGGCATGGGTTGTGTAGAGATGTGTGAGCTGAGAAAGGACTCGGTGAGTGGGCTCAGGACTCAGAACCCTGGGAATCTGCGTTTATGTCTAAGGCCCACAGCAGGTGATGAGAAGCAGGGCCTCAGAGGAGGTAAGGTGTGTGGCAAGGCCAGTACGGTCCCTAGGTTCCCGAGGAGGCTGGATCTAGGGTCTGTCTGGGTAGGAGAGTCCCTGAATAGCATCTGAAGAGGATCCCAAAATGAAGATGGAGAACCTGACCCACCCTGCGTATGGAATAAGCTTCAGATTCACTGACAGCGTGGGGGAAAATCATTGTCAGGGCTCATCAGAAAGAGGCGTGAAGGCATGTGCTAGATGGGATTTTAAAACTACAGACTGAAAGAAATAGTCTGGGCACTCAAGAGTGAGTTAGGCATCCTTGCTCTGCCACCCCCTAAGTGGTGGCCTCTGGTAATCTGTGTAACTCTCCTGCTTTTCAATAATCTTTTTGGTACTGAAAATGGCAATAAAGTGCACGTGATATGATGCCTTTAGGAATTAGGAATCAGAATATAAGGTATGTGCAGCAGTGCTGGGCACACAGAGGGCATCATGTGTTTTAGCCATTATTGTTGTTACTCAGTAATTGTTAGGCTGTGTCTAGAGTGGAGTCACAGACCCAGAGAGATAGCTTAGCAGTCCAAAGCACCTACTTAGGCAAGCTTAGGCACAAGGACCATGCTTTGATCCCTGGTACCCACATGACACACCAGCCCTGCCCCCAGGGCATGCTGAACCAGCCACAGAAAAATAAATAAATAAAAATAAATATGAGCTGGTGAATGAGACTGGGCGTGGTGGTGCAAGCCTGTAATCCCAGTGCTTGGGAGACTGAAAACAGGAGGATCACTACACATCTCACCTGTGCAGTGAGACCTTGTAGACCCTATCCTAAATGCATAATAATAATAATAATAACAACAATAATAATAATAATAAATAATAAATAGAGTGGAGTCATTGAACAAGAAGAGGAGACTGAGGAACCACCTTTACATTCAAGAAAGCCAAAGTCCTCCTACCTGTGTATTCTGAATGTCTTAACACCTGCCTGATATCACGTCAGGGATCTTGCTGAAAAATCACATCCTGGCAGCATCACTACCCCTTGTGGTGTGACTGATAGAGACTGGAGCACTTAACAGGGTTTTCAGGTAATGCTTGTGCACAAAATATTTGGAAACCAGTGTCAAAGGAGTCCTGAGTGAACAAGTCTCCCTGCCTTTATTTTTCCTGTTTACTGAATGAACTGCAGGTGAAGGTATTTGGTCTGTAAGTGATTGCAGGGAAATTTCTTCTGGGGTCCAGGTAACAGATTTCACTACTGAATCATGATATATTGAAACTGGATGATACTTTCAACCATGGTGTTCCTTACAAAATTTTTTTCTTCCCTTTGGTGATTTCTACTCTTACTAGAGACAAGACAAACAGCAATGCTGTTTCTGCTTTATTAATATCTAAGGGAATAATGAAATTGGTCCAGCTGACCTCACAATATCTTGATGGTTTTGTTGCTTTTTTAAAAAATAGAACTCTCATTCTGAAAGAGTAAGCATACAATATATTTGATATGAAATCGCAGATGTGGATTCTGAGAAATCTTTCAAAAGTACTCAAATCAGATATTTGTGTCTGCTGAATTGGTATTTTCTTCTGGCAGGTATAAAATTTTTTCTCGCTCTTTCGTTGGATTGGGAAGTTTGCTTTTATATTTTGAGATTTTCTCATGTGTGTTAGAATTTTCTTGTTCTTACACTTAAAATGATGTTGTTGGATTTATATTTAGACACAGAAAATTTATATCAAAGATGTATAATTAAAAGCAAAAAAATATATTCCTAATCTGAAGATGTGGTGTTTTCTGTCATATCATTTATCTTCTTGTGTAGCTCGGTTAGTTGGAGGTCTAAAATGGTCTGAATTTGTGTTTCCTTTGCCACACTAAAAACAATTAGTGCTCTTTTCTGAAACTATACTAGGTACTCATTACCCACAAATTATACTAAAAATGCATTACCAGGCATCAGGATATCTGTTGATATAAAGATTATCCATAGGCTTTCTTTTATCTTTTTAATTTGTATCCCAGTAATTCCATTCCTACATCCTAATTTAGAGACCTCATTTGGTTTTCTGTACATTTCCACTTTTTTTTGATAATTTTTTGCTTTACCCCAAAGCCCTTAACCCTAACCTTAACCTTTCTGAGTACATGTCCTTAATATTATTTGAGAAAAGAACATCGAGGTATGAGTTCCTGAAAGATGTCTTAATAACAAAACAATTACTACTTACATAACTATTAATAGTTGTTTCTATATGTAGAGGAGAGACATAGTGAGTGGAACATTTAAGCTCTTACAAGCTTATAACATAGATCATTTCTCAATTATGATCGGCATCCTTATGCAATATGTAATTAATGTAGGGATTAATTAGACCTGAATCGTAATCAAGCACATGAAGCATTTCTTCTCTCTAGGTGGCATTTGCTCCTCAGTTCAGACTAATAGGAAATGTCATTTGGACTCCTGACCAGATGGTTCTTTCAAAAAATATTCTCCAATTTAGTGCAGAATTACTATAAAATTTAAATATGATTGTAGAATTTTGTATCTTCAAGACTAGAGTGGTCCCACATTACTGAATTATGGATTCTAACATTAATATGGCTTTGGGGATATTTTATCCTACTTACTTTTCCTCCACTACTATCTTTCATACCCACTTCTTAATTACTACAAATTTTAGCAGACATATTATGCTTATCCAAACATCTTATCCTTACTCACTAAATTTGGAGCACGTTATCTTCTCTTATTTACAGAATTAATTTTAATGCCTATAATGTTAATACTTTTCTGATTAATAATTTATTTTGTTATTAATCACAGTATAAATATCACTTTCTTTATACATCTATTACTTACTCTGCCTTTAAATTACTATAGTGCTTGTATCATTGTAACTATAGTATATTCTCCTCTACAATTACTAGTATTGATGTTACTTGTGTCTTTTTTCAGTTCTTCTTCCTTCCTTCCTTCCTTCCTTCCTTCCTTCCTTCCTTCCTTCCTTCCTTCCTTTCTTCCTTCCTTCCTTCCTTTTTTTTTGTACCAGAGATCAAACTCAGGACCTTGTGCTTTCCAGGCAGGCACTATTTATGCTGCTGAACTATTTTCTCACCATTACTAAAAGGCTAGTGATCAACTTGTACACATTTGCTAACTAACCTGATGTGTTTGTTTATAATAATGAAATTTTAGGTGATAGTTTAAATTACAGATTTTGAGGAAAACACACTCTGCTATTCAAAATAAATATATTTAATTAAATATGAGTAGAAATCAGGTGGCTATAAAAAGGAGACAAGGGCTACATTTTCTCACAGTTATGTTATTGATTTATTATATATATTCCTGATAGAAATAACAAAGAAACTTGTACTGCCATATCCAGGATTGCTTACCAACACCAGGCATACCAGACTCTTAAATCTGCTACTGGTAAGATACAACCTTTAATAGAGCTAGAAATCAGAGAACATTTGGGCACTCCTGAACAAAATCAAGGCTTATGTGCTCTATGGAAAAGTTCCAGGAGTGAATGCTAGAAAATCAGATGATAAATATAAAAAGTAATAAAATAAACAACAGTAAATTTGGCCAATAGTGGAAACACTTGAGTTATGCAAATTCCCCCACAAGCATCTTTTCAAGACGATCTCAGACTGCCTTTACTCTAGAAATCTTCCTTTAAGCCACTTAGAAGTTTACCAAGAAGCATCACGCTGGGAGAGCCTTGCTGACTCTCCTGTGTGTCACTCCAGCAGGTGACATTTGGATTCGGCAGTTCTTTCATGGAATGAATCGTTGGTGTTGGTTTTGTGTTTCTATTATTTTGTAAAATTTAATGAAAAAATATCCAATTGGTAGTTTTCCTATATTTAAATTATTGAGCTGGTAAGTGGTTAAATCCTAAATAGAACCACGCGGGGGTTGTTGTGGTTTGTGCCTAATTGTTTTCTCCAAAGCCTCATGCAGTCACTGGGGCGGCTTCTGGAGCTTGATTGATTCATGACCCAATGCAGGGATTATGGGTGTGAGTGCTACGCACACCCTGGGGTGGACGCCTGAAGGGAGTGTAAAGCCGGGAGAGCTGCTTGTGCACTGCCACAGCTGCTGCCCCTCCCTTCACTCTCTGCTGTTTTTTCAGCACCATGAACAGCAGCCCTCTGCCCTGTGCCACTCTTTCTTAGAGCCAGCTGAGTATGGACTGAAACCTGCACTAACTGTGAAGTACATAATCCTTTTCTTCCTTAATTTTGAGTGTCAGGTATTTTGTCCCAGCAACAAGAGAAAAGTAACTGAGACAGGGGTTTTAATGTTTTGCTTCTTTTTTTTTTGTTTTACTTTAGCCCTTTCATCATTTTTCTCAATCAATTTTCCATATTTCTTGAATGGTGTGTTCAGCTTCTTTAACAGTATTTATTGAACTATCTCTTCAAAAATTTCTAAGAAGCTTGAGATCTACTAACCCACATATGATATATAATTACCTTTGACCCAGCACCTTCTGTAGTATGTTTATTGAAGGTAATCCTGTAGCATTTTCCTTTTTGTCATGATGAGCCTTCTTTCCATTTCTTTCAACTTGTAACCTAACTTTTTGTCACTTATTCCAAACTTTGTCACCCAAATCACTTTCTTCTTTTCCTAAGATATTAAGCAGTAGTTATTTACTAATTTTTCAATTGCATTTACAGTTACTATCTTTTGCAAGAATATCTAAAGTGTATCTTTACAGTCAACTGCAAGTTGGTTTGCTCTCCCTTAGAAGAGAGTCATTCGTTAGGAACTGAGAAAGATTTCCTTCCACTCCTGCCTTATCTCATCCCATTCCCTTTTAGGAAGCAATACAAACACTCCTTTCAGCAGCGTTACTACCCATTAGCGTGTGCTACCTGGTTGTGCTAATGGCTTTTGTAAGACTTTACATCTCCTTAACACTTCTTATCAATTAAATATTTTTGCAATTACTTTTGATGTAATGCCCATCTCACTCTCTATGTTGTAAGGCATGGCACTTGCCTATTTCTTTCAGCAACACATTTAGTATACAATGTAGCCTGTGGTTAGATACTAGAAACATTTTCCTCAGTACACCAAAACTAATAAAATATAACACTTCTAGGGTAAAAAGGTGATTTAAGAAGCTTGATAGCTAAGAAGGATCCATATTTTTTGGACCTCACTGCATTTAAAAACATCATGTTCTCTGCTTAGCATAGAGCTTAAGACAGGATTTATGTTCAGATAATGTTACAAACACGAATTGATGATATTTCACTTTGGCATAGAAGAAGTCAGAACATAATGTAATAGGTGGTAGGATTTAAGTGTTAGATATTGTGAAGTATAATAAACATAAAGAAGACTTCAGATTTTTTACATATATGATATAACATATTTATTTCACTTTTTTCTAAATTATTTTTAAAATTGGGGAGCCCAAACATGAAAGACACAAGTAAACAAGTCCTTGACACTAACAAATTAAAATCATTCTATCTACATTTAAACAAATAATATTTCTCTGGAAAATATGTCCTGTGTGGTGACAGGAAAGCAAAATCTATTGCTTTGCTTGTATTTCAGTGCTTGTCTTATTTTGCATTTTAAAAAGTATTCATACTAGAAAATAGAAGGTGTTTCTAATTTTGTAACCTCCACTTGGTGGTTCTGACTTTCCTCTATCTTGAGGTGTATCCAAAAGTGATGTCATATTACATATTTATATGCAGTCTGTTTTTCTTCTGGAAGCACATATGATAGTCTCTAAGTGTTCTTTTTCTATTTCAGTACTTTATCTTGCTCTTTTTCATTACATTCCCTTCAAGCTTAACTATAAGAAGGAAAATAAAGATGTATTTTCTAGGTGAACAATTTTAAGAAAACATCTTTGTTCCATGAGGTGTAATCCTGGGACAGGTTTTACTTTATTACAGATTTTGCTTCATCCCTTTGTGGTTTCATTTTTTCATATGGAATATAAAAAGTAGTTAAGAGAGTTAGACTACTAATTTCGGATAGTTCATTGAGAAGAAAGGTTTGTGCTAATATTGTTTGGACAATAGAATGGTTATATCTTGCATTCTGAGTAACTCATTTAAATAATGATATGCAATGTATTGGCTATTGTTGTCCTATTTTGTGTTGAAATTATGTTTTTTCCTATCTTGAAATAATTGTTTTTACTTATTTATTTAAATCCATTATTTCATCTAGTGTGTGTGAAACTATTTGTATAAATACAGTTACATATATTTGAAATATTATATCTCCATTCATGTGATTAATTGGATATTTTGGTCCTATGTCTTTTTTTATAAAATTGGGACATTTGGTATAATGAAAAAAATCAACTGAAGAAACTTTGGACATTATTTGTTGTGACATGTAGATTGGATATGGTAGCAGTAGAATGAAACAACTAATTTCAGAGAAAAAATTTATTCTAAAAATCCTATTCAGACATGAAAATATCCTTATCTATAACAGAAAATCCCATTTTAAGTAATAATAAGGTTGCATTACCAAATATGATGTTTAAAAACTTGCCTCTGGTTGTTAATTTTAAAACAAAAATTGAAAAATTATATTTCTTAAGTGTAATTTCCCATTACAAAGCAAAAAGCAGAAAGAATAAAGAAAATGACAGAATAAAATCAAACCATCCCAAAAGGGCTAATATAATGAAAAAGCTTCATAAAATTTAGAAATGCTTATTTGCATATGATCTAATTCTGCATATATTTCCTGAAGGATTATTTTCATTTTTGACAAAGCATATTTAAATTTTTATTGTTTGTAGTCCTGTTTAATAAACAGACCAAGATCTTATAAGAAGTGACAGAAGCAGAGTTCTTAACTCTTCAGGTAAACAACAGGAGAATCCAGTTCCTTCCCAAGCAATCTCTAGCTATTTTCTAGTAGAAAAATGAAAGATTTCACTTGAAATTTCCCACCAACAATTGAAGGACAACTTAGGAAAACTGAATATTAATCAACTTCTCTAAAGAGATCCTTCCAAACTAGTGCTCATGTCTAGATAAAGGTTTCTTGCAGTATTTTTCACAAAAATCTTTAAAATAGACTTTAAAATATTTAACATCATTGAAAAATATTTTATAGGGAATATCAGAAAATACTGAGTTCAAACAAATTCCTAAACTATCATTTTGATTGTTTTACTACCTCTTTGACTTCTCTGAGATGTTGTTATAGCACCAGGCAAGGGGCCAGTGTCACACTTAGCGAACTCATTTGAACATAGTGCACTTCTTAATGAGCATGGCTGATTATGTTCATCTCTTCCACTCAGACATAAGAAAATAATTATTTTACATAATGTACTTTACTTCAAGCTTATGAAATACTGATAATTTGGTAGAAAATAAGTTATCACGGGGTTGTCCACGAATAGAAAGAAACGATACCTATGAAAGTTGAACATTTTGTATAAGGTTAGAGAACAGAACAACCTTTGTGCTACTGATAGAGGTTTCAGAGTTGTTAGTTTCTTGGTAGCTACAACAGACAGATAAAAGTATGTGCTACTGTGTTGAGGGTGTAGATCTGTTACAAAAGAAAAGCTGAGAGCAGAATGCTAAGAATATCAGTACTTAAGAAGAGAAATGTGAGAAAAACATGAAAATGCAGTTGTCGGGCTGGGGAGATAGTTTGGTGGTCTAAGCGCCCACCTGGCAAGTGCAAGGACCCAGGTTTGATCCCCAGCACTGCATGTTGAGTACCAAATAAATAAATAAAGTTTTTTTTTTTTTAAAAAAGAAAGAAAATGCAGTTGTCAGGCTGAGACTGAAAGGTATATGTGAAATAAATTCATATTGTATTCCTTTCATTTCTTTTTCATATTGTATTCTAAGCAGCAGTTCAGTACGTGCTGATGAAAGGAAGAATGATACAGAGATAAACTTTTTTGCAAGTATCATTGTATTACACTATTTTTTTCTCATGCCTGTTTGTGCATTTCCTAGGAGTTTTCTTTATTTGCCAAAGGAAATTGTGCATCTTCTAACTAAAAATCTCTTATATAGTTGTGACCTTTGGGTATAAGGTGTATTTGTGTTCTACTTAACTACTCTTCCTAATCATTTTCTCTAGTAGTTGTTTATATTGCAGTCAGCATCAATTATTATGTTGTGGCAGCTAATAGGTTCCCAGAATCCACCATTCTCATTTGTTTTACTTTAATATAGATGCGTAGTATTAGCCCACTCCCCCAGTGGAGATCATTTTGACAACTAGATTATAGGGATTAAATCCAATTTTTTTAAGGGCAAAGACTGTTTATTTTTAAAATTACTTAGGTCAGCAACTTTCTCCCTATCAACCACATTCAGTGACGTTGTTCAATGCATTTGTAACATAGATAGACTATATTATCCTATCTGCATTCTATCCACAGTAACTCAGGCTCCTAAATTACTTTTATTGCCTATACATGCAGTGTGGCTTCCTTTTCATGTAATGTTAATGATAATATATGGTATCATATATTGACCATTCCTGTATCGTTTAGCATAATTTCAGAGCCTAAATATTCTCCTGTGATTTTCCTGCTTTAACTCTCTCTCTATAAACCCATAGTGATGGCTAATCATGGCTTTGTTTTTCCAAGAATATTATATGTTTTGTATTTAATATTCAACTCTGTCAGGCTAGCCTCTTTTCCTTGTCAATAGACAGTAAGGATTTATGCATATGTTCCATGGCTTGATAGTTCATTTCAATTTACCACTGTATTATATTTGTGTGGAATATGCTCCAATTTGTTTATTCATCTGTACTTACTTATTGTGGATTATCCTGGTTGCTTATAGTTCATGTTGATTAAGAGTAATGATGTTATTAACATTTGAACACAGGTTTTTGTGTGTGCTTAAGTTTTCAAATCCATTGGGTAAATGCTTAGGAGGATTATGTGCTCAGATAATGTTCAAATCTATAATAAGCCACCAAAGTGTTCTTTAAAGTGTTTATCATTTAATCTTTCTATCAGCAGTGACAGATGTACATTCTTGGACCATAGCCTCACTAGCTATTGATAAATTTACTTTTCATTTTAATCATCTCAAGAGATATATACTCATAACATTTACTGCTGTTTATAATTCTCTAATGATAAATTATGTTGAACATATTTACACACTTGTTATTTAAATGCCAAATTTGGTACAGATCACTTGTACATTAAATGGTTCTTTTTCTCTCTTTTCTTGTTTTGTTACTGAAGTATTCTTAACAGGTTGTGGTGACAAACTTCTATAATATCACCATTCTACATTTTGATGCAGAAGGACCATTAGCTAAGGTCAGTCTGGGTCACATAACAAAACCCTTTCTAAATACATATATATATTACATATATAATGTGCATACTGTTGGAACAAAGATCTTACTTTGTAAATACTGTCTTCAGTACTGTGGGGTGTAATTTCATTTTTAAAGCAGTGTATTTTCACAGCACAATTTATTAACCTTAATAATTTCTAACTTAATCATTTTTTCTATAAATTTTGTTTTCGCTGTTATACCTATAAGCACATTGCTAAACCTAAAACACCTGAATTTTTGCATGTTTCATTGGAGAAATTACATAGTTCATGTTTCATATTTCTGTGTGTGATCCAATTTTAATCAATTCTTATGAAAACTATATGTTATATATTTAGGATGTGTTAGATAGACAGCTAACTATTCTAAAATCCTTTCTTTGGAAAAATTATCCTTGGTCTATTTGATCACTTTTGGAATTTTGTTGAAGACCAGTGCAGTTAAGAGAGTCAATTTTTAGGCAACACTCTGTTCTTTGATACTCTGTTGATGGTTTCAAAAATGCCAGACTGATTGATTTGATTTGATAGAAAATCTTGAGATCGGGCAGTATGACTCCTCCAACTCTTTTCAATGTTACATAGAATATGCTGGGTCTTCTAGAGGAATTGATGGTATGGTGGACTCGAAGCAGCACCGGGTAGGGCAGGACTTGGCACAATAGCAAAGAATTCCAAGTGATCTAAGAATAACCCACATATCAGCTCCATTTTCAAACAACTCTTAGAAAACCAAAGTTACAACTATATATATATATATAGTTTTTTATATATATATATATATATATATATATATAGTTTTACATATATATATAGTTATATATAAATAATATGTATTAAGTAGATTAGTTTAACCTTATCCTCACAGTCTCATGCAACTTAGGAAAATAACATCATCATAGATTTGATGTCTAACTGGGTTTTGGGGAGTTACTTCATCCAAATAATGAGTAAACAAGACAGTAAGAAAAATCATAGATGTTTAAATGTCAAAGGGACAAAGCTATTATAAGAAAAAGAGCTTTTACCTTTTACATAAGTGTAAAAAAATCTAGTAAAAATGATCTGCATCTTTTGCTGGAGAGAGGTGGTATCCTTTGTATTTTTTTAAGAACCAGTTGCCTGCCCTGATAACTGATTCATACTTCATATTTGACACTGTCAGCTCTTTCTCTTTGTTCTTAAATACCTGTGTAAAACTGTAATCTTTTCTACTATAAAAAGTGATATTACCAGCAATTCATTATTTCTCAGTGCTAAACTAAATAGTGCTTCCCTTACAATCTGATCCCTGAGCTTTAAAATGATTTTTCTAAATATTTTAGGTTTAATTTTTCAGAAGGCAGAACTGATAGATGTATTTTGTGTTTACTGAGTTCCTTTTGACTAGATAAAAACTTAAAAGGAATTTCTTTCAAAGGGAAAAAGATGATTGGCTTCATTTGATGCAACAGTTTCATCTATCATGAAATTAGCTTCCAGTAATTCAGCTCTTAAAACGGTCTCCTGAAAGAACCTTGGAAAGTTGACAAGGCTATTTTTGCTGTTTTGTTTCTTTAAGAATTACACTGATTTGTTAGTTTTTCTCTGAACTACTCAGGCAGATTGAAAAGAGAGAAATACTTAACAATAAATTCATTTTGTCTGCTGCAGGTGAATAATACTTTAAAAAGAGAAAAGTTGGCTTTAAGTTGTTGGAATCTAAGTGATGCCAACTACAAGTTAAAAATTTGGGTGCTATTATTTCAGAGACATTATGACATCACAAAGAGGACTTTTTAGGAAAATGAGAAACATATATTCTATGAAATACGTACACCCAAATTTATTAAGAATTTACCATGTGCAAAGTATTATCAAAGATGAAGTATTACTCTGAAGAATATATGCCTAGAGAAATTTCATAATCAAATATAAAATTCTACGACAATTTTGTATTCAGTAAATGTATTTCTTGAACAAAGTGTGCTTCTAAGCTTTTGCTACCACTTTACAAAACTTAAATAAAATGAAGAACAGCTGAATCTATTTTGAAAGTCTCTGACAAGATTTGCTGCATTTCATTCTGTTTTGAAGCACTTCATAATATACTTAAGAATAACTGTAGAATCAAA
Source organism: Ctenomys sociabilis (assembly GCA_004027165.1). Classification (NCBI taxonomy): domain Eukaryota; kingdom Metazoa; phylum Chordata; class Mammalia; order Rodentia; family Ctenomyidae; genus Ctenomys; species Ctenomys sociabilis. Next base: position 43,697 of record PVKA01018175.1, read on the forward strand.
GGGCACTTACCTGAAATTCTTCATTTATCTATTTCAAGCATAATTCAATTAAGAATACAATCAAACAAAATTCTTCTATGCGAAACATCTATATATGTAACAGAAATGCTCATAGTAGGATTCAGTAGATCAATGAGATTCTGTGATTTATTGTCAAAAAGTGTTGGCTTGATTAATTTAGGAGGATAACTCAATAGTTAAATTGTGGTGTCTATGAAGTTAACTTTTTGTTATGTAGAACTTTGACAGGTGTAGACAAAGGAAGGGGTGTAGAAAGAAAAAATCATGATGTGTGTGTTTGGACAGTACAGTTGGGATAGATAACGCTGTGCTTCTACATAATTCTATGAGAGGCAAGATCTGCACTAATGGTGGTTGGACAGGATATTATGTCGGCTTCTAGTACTACAGTCATCCACTAGGAAAATAATTATTGAATTTTTTATATAATTCAGGTATAAAAAATAAGATAAGTAAGCAGCTACACTCTTAATTCACTGATAAGATATATAAGCTAAAATAATTTCTATAAATATAATCTCATGACTGTACCTTGTACAATACCAAAACATGATGAAAACAATTAGCAATGTATTAATTTATCGAATCTGTATTAAGATGTCTTGAGACTGTCTGAATGACATTTGTACTTCAATAAA
>PVKA01018176.1:0-44356 GCA_004027165.1 Ctenomys sociabilis
AGACAGTACAGTTGGGATAGATAACGCTGTGCTTCTACATAATTCTATGAGAGGCAAGATCTGCACTAATGGTGGTTGGACAGGATATTATGTCGGCTTCTAGTACTACGGTCATCCACTAGGAAAATAATTATTGAATTTTTGATATAATTCAGGTATAAAAAATAAGATAAGTAAGCAGCTACACTCTTAATTCACTAATAAGAGATATCTGCTAAAATAATATCTGTAAATATAATATCATGTATGCACCTTGTCAATACCAAAACGTTATGAAAACAGTTTGCAATGTATTAATTTATCAAATCTGTCTTGTTAAGGTGTCTTGAAACTGTCTGATTGACATTTGTACTTCAATAAAATAAAAAAATAAAAATAAAAAAGACAACAATATGCAACATATTATTGTAATGATCTTACTACTCTGTTTTGAAACTATCTCATTGCTATTTGTTTCTCAATAAAATTAATAAAAAAATAAGAGCAGCTACCAGAGCTCCTCCCCCAATTTGTTAATTAACTGTGAATGACTTATTTCTCCCCCCCAAAAAATGCCTAATTAGAAAATAAGCCCTAGCCTGATTTTTTTTCACGATTCTTTTTGAAATATAAGTCCTACCCCAAAATAAGCCCCAGCTAAAATCATGAGCCAGATGGATGCATTTAGTAAGACCAGTGTAACACATGATGAAAGTTTGATTTACAAACTAATAATATTAACACATAATTATATAATATTGACATTAATACTTAAAGGATATCATAAATTATAATTAAGTATTTAATTTTATGTAAACAGATGAATCGACCTACTGCTGAATGACCCATTGTAGTGCAGATACAAGGCACAAATAATGTGCATACTTCAAAAGGAACAGACATGCTTCTGTCTAATGTGAATCTTCATAGTTCAATGTATCATAATGGATGTATGCAGAGCACTTTGGGGAAATGAAATATTTTCTGAGTTTTGGTGCTGCAATGTTGTGTTACTTTCATATAGACAATCATTCTTAACTGTCATCATTTTTGTTTTCACCCCATCTCCTCAGTTATCAGTTAACACAGGACTTAATGGAAGCTTGGAGAGGCCTAGTTCAAAAGAGTCTTGCCTTGGATAAAGACTTAATGGGGTAAAAGTTACTTGTGTTGCTACTCCACTATAGGCAGGTCACATGGACAAGAAGGGCACATTTAACAACAGCTCTTCCACAGCACGTGAGCATCTGGGGCCATGATACTACAGAAAATGGAGTTGCAAGAAATTCAGGCCATAACTTAGAGTTTGGAAAGTTCTAATGGTATCCCAGAACTTGACATGACTTTATTTGAATAAATATGGATTTTTTTACATGAATAAATGTAGATTGCTGTACATGTAAAAAATAAGACTTCTGTTTAAAATGAGCCCTATTGCATCATTTGGAACAAAAATCAATCTCTTAAAGTAATACAGTACTGTATATAAAGTACTTAATGTTTCTACCTCAGTCAGCAAACTTGAAATCCATGGAATCCACAGATGACCAACTGAAACAAAAGGATCGTCCATCCATGTGGTGTGTTCTGTATGTGGTGTGCCTTGTATTGTTGGAAGAAAGATGATGGGCTTAGGAATTAGTTGGTCATTCTGATTCCAGCTCTACATTTTGGCAATTAATGTCAATGACTTACTCAGGCACATTAAGGGTTTTCTAGAGAAAAAAATGCCTACCTTAATTGCAGTAAGAAGTCAAATTGGTATTTTTACTAAAATTACTTCAATAATAATAATTAAGATTTTAAAAGGCTAACAGATACTTTATAAACATATTTGGAAAAATGAATAAAAGGTTCATAGTACTATCATATGCAAAATTCATGTTAGATCAGAAATGAAAACAGTAACATTCCTAAAACACTGAGCAAAAACATTCCTTTCCTGTGTGGCAAATTGTACTGGGTCACTAGTCAAAATGTAGTGATACACTATGTGTGTTACAACCAGCTATGAAAAAGTCTTGGGTTTGTAACATGTATCAGTTTTCATCACATAAGTATTCCTTCAACAGCAGATTTCAAGTTTCCAATATGAAGTTATTCAACCTGGAATAAGGAAGACAGATGAACCATCAGCTATCATAGAGCAATACAAGCTGGCCTGAGGCAACCACTATCCAAAGCTAAGACTTGATATAAATTTCTAGAGCTAGAATTCAAAAACACGTATTTTTCTTACAAGGTCCTTGGGTGATTTTTTTTTTTTTTTTTTGTAGTCTGTTCTACATGAAACATTCAAGAGAGCTTTTTGGGTTACTGTATTGCTTAAGTATTTTAAAGTAATAGTTAAATACTTAATTTTCCTCAACATCTCTTAATTATAATGTAATGGGCTTAGTACACTATTCTACCATATACATACTTTATGTACTGATCTAATCAGGGTTATAAGCATTAATTCATACTTTCTTTTTTCTTTTATTTTTGTTTGTCTTTTTGAGACAGGGTCTCACTATGCAGTTCAGGCTGGTCTCAAGATCATTTTGTAGCTCAGGCTGGTCTTGAACTCACAACAATCCTCCCACCTCAGCCTCTCAGTGCTGGGATTACAGGCATGTGCCAACACACCCAGCCCCATACTTTCATTATCAGGTAAATTCCTTATAAGTTGTTTACATTTGGCAACTCCTTTCTTCTGGATCTTCATAAAACTTTATAATAAGTTACTATGAACTATAGTCACCCCTACATGCTATCGAATAGCAGAGCCTACTTCTTTCCACTCTGTTTTAATATCTGCTATCAAAACTCCCACAATCCTTACCAACCTCTAGAAATGACTATCCTACAATGCTACACTAAGCTTGGAGATTTTAGCTTCCATATATGAGTGACATTATGTGATATTTGTCCTAATATACCTGGAGTATTTCACTTACCAATATGTTCTTCAATTCATCAGTTTGTTTCATTTGGCTAAGTTCAGTTCAGTTCAGTTGCTTCTGCAAATGACATTTCTTTCTTCTTTATGGAAGAATACTATTCCATCATGTAGTGTGTACATATCACTTTCTTTACCCATTCATCACATAATAACAGACACCTAGATTGATTTCATATCTTAGCTATTATTAGTAGTGCTGCAATAAATACAGAAGTGTAGGAATCTCTTTGGTATGCTAACTTCATTTTGATGGTATTAATTGCTCCTATCCATGAAAATGAAGGTCTTTCATTTTTATCTTTTTTCTTTGTATTTTCCATTTGAGATCTTTTACTTACTTGGTTAAATTTCTTCCTGCATGTTTTATTTAGTTTTTGAAGGTACTGTGAATAGAAGTGCATTCATAATTTTATAGTCAGCAAATTCACTCTGGTGTATAATATACTACTAATTTTTGCATGTTGACTTTTTATGCTGCAACTTTACTGAATTTTTAAGTTCTGACACTCTTTTAGTAGTGTGTATTCATAAAATTATATCATCTAAACAGATAATTTGGCTTCTTCCTTTCCTATTTGTTATGTCTTTTTATTTATTTTTCCCGAATAGCTGCTCTAAAATTCTCTTACTGGGGCTGGCCAGATAGCTCAGCAGATTAAACTGCCTGCTTAGGCAGATACAGGAGTCAGTGGTTCAATCCCTACCCTGCTGTGCTGGCCCCACCCCTAGGGTGCACTGAGACAGTGATTAACACTGGGTGTGGTAGGATTGAGACTGGGCGTGGTGGTGTGAACCTGTAATCCCTGCACTTGAGAGGCTGAAAAAACAGGAAGAATCACTAGTCTGTGTAGTAAGAAAAAAAAAATTAAAATTCTCATTACGATAGTATAATGAGTAAAAGTAGGCAAGTCTGTCTTTTTCCAGGTGTCAGAGACAATGCTTTCAACAAAAATGAGGTCTGAGATTGTCACACCTAGGCTTTCACTATGTTAAGGTACAGTACTTCTATACCTGCTTTTAAAATGGTTTTTATCATGAAAAATTAAAATTTTATACAATTTGTTTGTCTGAGATGATTTTTTATTCTTCATTCTGTGGCCATGCTGCATCACATTCAATCTGCGTATGTTGCATCATGCTTGTAACCCTATGCTAAAGATAACCTGGGGGCTGGTGAGATAGCTTAGTGTCTAAAGCACCTGCTTAGGCAGGCACAGAGCACCATGGTTCAATCCCTGGCACCAAATGCTTCAACAGCTCTACTGTCAAGGTAGGCTGAGCTGGTGCAAAAATTAAAAAAAAAAAAAAAAAAAGATAACTTGATCATGGTGAATGATCTTTCCTTTCAGTTTTTTGTTTTGTTTAATTTTGATTTTTGGGGGGACAGGTTCTCACTATGTAGTTCAGGCTGGCTTCCAACTTACCACAGCCCAGGGTGCCTTGAACTTATGGTGATCCTTCTGCCTCAGCCTCCCAAAGGGGTAGGATGGCATGGGCCACCACACCCAGCTGATCTTTTACTGTCCTTTTCGATTCAGTTCCTGAGTATGCTTCCTGAGGATTTTTGCATCTAGAGATACTGGTCCACAGCTTTCTGTTTTAGTTGTGTCCTTACCTAGTGTTGGTATCAGGATAGCCATGGTCTCATAGAACAAATTTGGAACAGTTCTCTCCCTCTCAATTCTTTAGACTACTTTGAAAAGAATTTATATAATCAATTTTTCTTGAAAAGTCTGATGAAATTCATCAGTGAACAAACCTTCCATTTCCAGTTTATCTTTGTTAGGAGACTTTATTGACTAGATTGCTTTTTTCTTGCTGATCTATTCAGACTTTTAATATCCTCCTGGTTTGATTTTGGTAATTCATTACATATGTGTCCCAAAATGTATCAGTTTCTTTCAAGTCTTCCAATGTGAGTTTTTCAGACTGCAATGATTTTTGTTTTGTTTTGGTTTTTGTATTTTAGTACAGGGTTTTCAGGGTCTCACTAGATCAAACTCATAGTGATCCACCTGTGTTCAACCTCCCAAGAGTTGGTATTACAGACATGCACCACCACACCTAGTCTCAATCACCATCTCAGTGCACCCAGGGGGCAGGGCTGGCATGGCAGGCCTGGGGATTGAACACTGACTGCTGTGGTCTACATAAACAGGTGCTTTAATTGGATGAGCTATTTGCTGGCTTCAAACTGCAATGATTTTTGAGACAGGCAACCCATAGCCACTTTTTAGGAACCACTAGACCAACTTATCACACCACAGGAGTTTCTGAGGGAAAGAATGCCAGTGCATTTTATAACATCTCCTGTGAACATGAGGCCAATTAAAGGAGATGTTGGCATCAGAGTCACCGCCAAAAACCTGAGTTTTGGTACAAATACGTGTGGTTAACTCACCTGTAAGCCATCTCTAGTGTATCACTACTTATAAGCACAGATACGTGTAATGGTGCTTACACGCAACTTGTTGGATTTAGAGACCTCAGAATCCTAAGTGCTCATCTATAATGTGCCTAAGGAGAATCACATGGAGAGAAAACTTTCTCTCAGGCTCTCACAGAGAGCATACTGGTCAAGCAATAGCCGTGAATCATCCGCATGGCCAACACTGACAAAGGATCTACAGAGTGAGGTACAGGGTTACAGGATAAACCCTGAGGGGACTTGACTGAGCTCATCATATACATAAGTTACATTTTTGTTATATAGGTCTTGCTTTATCTCAGTCTTAACAATCCAGCAGAAAAGTTTAAAAACAAAATATATAAAATAAAGCCATAATAACATGCTGAGCTATAAATGGCTCTAGGCAACAACTTCTTCAGATAACCCACTAACTATTGTGGACTGCTGGATTGTGCTAGAATGTTTTGCTGAATTCAAGCACCTATAATAATTGAATGACAATAGAATACCCACCTCTGACAGGACTAAAGAAAAAAAGGGGGGGCTACAGAGGAAGGACCGTTCTGTGTTTGTATAAACAATACAGTTAATATAAATATGCAGTACTTTCACATAATTCTATGAGAAAAAAGATTTGCACTAGTAGTGTTTGGACAGGATATCCTGTCTGCTTCTTGTACTGTGGATAACCACTAGGAAGATAACAATATAAAAAGTATTAATTGTTGAAACTATTCTATAATTCAGTTTTTTTTAAAAAAAAGACTGGTATACAACTACATTCTCTTAATTCATTGAACAGAGGCATCTGCTCTAATAGTGTTTGTAAATAGAATATCATGTATGTACCTTGTATAACAAAAAACCACTATGAAAACAATATGTAATGTATTAATTATTAAATCTGTTCTACTACTTTGATTTGAAACTGTCTCATTGCTATTTGTACTTCAATAAAATTATGGAAAATAAAAAAAAATCCTAAATGCTTCTTGAATTATCAAGGACATTCCACATCAATTTATAGATCCTTTAACTTTGAAAACAGCAGGGTATCAGTGAGAGAAAACACAATCTTGCTCACAAAAGGTGAAATAAATACTGTTCAAGTATTTATTTTACAACTTTAAACACTGTAAAAAAAAATCAATATATAAGAGCACTCCCAGTCATGCTGATTAGCCTCTGTAAGGGCAATAAGACTCTGTCACACGGAGCAGGAAGGAAGAGGAAGTGCAGAGAAGAGGGAGCATAATGTTAGATGTTCTCAACAAAGCCTGTGAAGAAGCCATCACCAGAGGAAACACTTTTTAATAAATCCCAAGCCCTGAAGCAAGAAGTCATCTCATAGCAATGCTAGAGAAATACCTTTTATAATCTCTTTTCTGTCCACAATCCCTCCTTTGCCTTCACCCATGAAAACTAAGTTACCAGGAAAGACAAAGAGTGAACTAATTGTCAAACTTTCCTGATTTTCATGCTTTAATATATATCAGTCACCTGAAATACCTGTCAAAATGTATTGCTGATCACACACCAGCAGTTTCTAATTCTCTAAGTCTGGGTAGGGTACAAAAATTCGCATTCCTGAAAACTTCTACACTGATGCTAGTAATCCATCGAACCACACTTTAAATGTGTGTGTGTGTGTGTGTAGAGAGAGAGAGAGACAGAGAGAGACAGAGATGGAGATAGATACTACATAGTCTCACTACACAGTTCTTACTCACAGTCATCCTCCTGTCTTAGCTTCCCCAGCACTGGGATTGTAGGCATGCACCACCACACTCAGTTTCCATGGCTGACATAGTATGTGGTGCCAGAGATCAAACCTGAGTCTTTGCATTTGCCAGCCAAGTGCTTAGACCACCAAGCTATCTCTCCAGCCTGGCACACAACTTTTCAAAGGAATAAATGGTAAGCAATATTGATTTTATGTAAAAAATAAACCTAGAAACAATTGATTATATAGTAATTAACAATTTCAAGTTATAATGCTTAACTCAGTAAGCAATTAATTTATTTATATTTTATAATAATAAGATTCATGTGAAATTTTCAAAAATGTCTACAACCACTTGTAGCAGAAAATAACTGATATTTTTCACACCCTAATTTGAGAGTGTATAGTCACCACTGCAGCAGTGATTCTTACTGGGATAGAAGTTATTTTTGCAATCTTTGCTAATGAGAAGAAACACTACAGGAAAACAAATGAAAAGAGACATTGGGACAATGTGAGCAGAAGAGCAGAGTGGAAGCTTGCAGTTGGATTGTTTTCATTAGTGATCAATAGCCTTGGGCAAGCTATTTGAAAGCTCCAAGACTTGTTTTCTTACCTTAAAATTAAAATAAGCGCTGTGGCAACTGGCAGGAAAAGAGTCCTAGATGGGTCCTGCTCCCTCATTTATTGGGACTAAGGGACCAAAGACCAGCAGACCAGCCAGTGACACAGTAGGAGCCCAGCTAGGGCATATATTATAGCTGGATAGGCAGGATGAATGGTGCAGAAAAGTCCAAAGCAAGAGTAACAATATGAGCTATTAGGCAGTAAGTTAGGTAAGCCAGTTTCATGCTTGAGGACAAAGACATACAGCACAGAAGTGGGTAAGTATAGCTCCTTCTATTTTCCTCCCCCTATCTGTTTTCTTTTTCTTCTCACTCAGTTCGTAAACAGCTGGGAAGAACCCCAACCACAGAAAACTAATTTACCCTCCTCCCCAAATTCAAAGAAAAAGATTAGATCTAAACCTATTACAACTTCACCTTCAATCTTGACTAGAGAAACCACATACTGGAATCAGACTTGGACTCACTACAGAACTGTTGACACTAGGGGTCCAGGGAGATAGCTCAGTGCAGTAAGTACTTGCCTGGTAAGCACAGGGTCCTGAGTTCAATCCCCAGTACCAAACAAAACAAAACAAAACAAAACAAAAACAAAAACAAAAAACTATAGACACTAGAGAAATTCTGTTGCTTTTATTTTTCTCTGTTGATGAGTTTTCTCCTTGAAGTCTGTTGAGTTACTATGTTCTGTTTTGATGTTTCTATTCATTTTATTTTTGTTGTTTTGTTTGTTTCTTCTGTCTTCTTTTATTTTCTCTTTTTCCCTCTGTTCTGTTTTTCCCTATTGTACGTTTGTTGTTTTTGTCTGTGGGTGGCTATTTGTTTCCTTTTATTCCTTTTATTATTATTCTTTTCTTCTCTCTTCTTTTCTACCTTCTTTTCCCTCTTGTTTATGAGTTAGATCACTATGCTTTCCTTTTGTATTATTCCACTTGTCCTCTTCCTTTCTCACAGCTAAGTCATTTGATTTTATGAGACTTTCAAGTGTGTAAACATTGTGTCTTCCTTTTCTTGGTTCACTCCAATCCTCCTACGCTTTCTCCTCAAGTCCTTCTCTTTTGTATTCTATAATTACCCAACACCGGGATGATCAGCCTATGCCCACCAAATTTTCTCCTACTATGTTTAACCTTATCCACCTTTCCATCCTACTCTATACCCCTATAAATACTCCTATAACAGAGTAAAATCACTCTACTAAGTGGAAATATGTTGAATACAAGTTCCTATTATAAGCTGGATTATATCGTATATACTAAAGAACTTGCTTCTATGGTTAAAGATATCAGGCCAATAGTTACCAGTTTGTCAGCAACTATACTGTACCTGCTTCTATTATTATTGCTAATTGCACTATTTAACCAGGATGACACACCTGTTAAAATTAAGTCCCCCCTCCCACCGCGGTATAACAACACTGAGATAGCAAGGGGTCATAACCATCGCCATAGTCTGGTACAAAGAAATGGGCCTTGAATAAAATAGATAGCAACTCCACATTTTTAATATAGTGAGAAGGTAGACCAAGAACCACCAAAATATAAAAGACATCCTTGAGGACAGACATTACCTAGAAAATTATTCACGCCAGGGATAAATGTATCTAAAATAAGGAATCTATAAGCATCAAGACAGAAAACAAAAGTAAATTTAAAAAATAGAGAATGAGAGTAGGAAGAAGCAAAATGCAACCCCAGTTGCACATCCCACAATAAGATAGAGGAAATCAGAAACCAATCACGGCAACTTTCTGACATGATAGCAACAGAAGTGGAAAAAATTGGAAGAGGCCATAAAAAATAATATCTAAGGTACAAAAAGAAATGGCAAACAAAACAAAAGTGGACATGGATTAAAAAATAATAATAAATGGATTGGAAAAGCAGCGAAAACCCTAAAAGCCTAATATAAACACGTAATGGAATAAATGAAAAAGATCCAAACAGAAATCCAGCAAAAACATCACTGAAAGTAAATGCAACAAATTCAATGAAAGCAAGGACAGAATATCAGACCTTCAAGTCAGGAATGTGATGAGCAAACAGGAAGAAAATTATATCTTAAAAATAGCAAGGGACCATGAGAAATCAATCCAACAGGTACAAGATGAAGTAATGAAGAACATAAGAGAATGTAGTCTGTGAGAAAGCTGGAGAAAGCACAAATGCCACTAAAAACTCCTTCACTGAAATAATGTCAGAAAACTTCTCAGACATGGGTGAAGAATTTGACATACAAACGAATAAAACTTATATAACTCCAAATAGCTATAACCAAAGTAAGTCTACAAAAGGGCATATAATAACCAAGATTCCAGAAATGCAACACAAGAAAAAAACACCAAAAGCAGCTAGTGAGAAAAAAATCGCCTATAAAGAAAAGCCCATCAGAATTGCAGCAGACTTCTCAACACACACCCTCAAGTCAAGGAGAGCCTAGATTCAGGAATTGCAACCCCTAAAAGCAAAAATTCTTCAACTGAGATTGATGTAGCCCACAAAACTATCTTTCACATACAATTGAGACATAAGACACTTCCAAGACAAAGAACAACTGAAGAAAATTATGACCACTAAACCAGCTCTACAGTATGCTCTGAAGGGTATTCTAGAAAGAGATAATGGAGACCAGAAACACAAAAATGCCAATAGAAAGAAACCACCAAGCAGGGCAAAAAAATTAAACAGAGGAGAAAGACAGGAAACCAGCAACAGGAAAATAACATGGAAAAGATAAGCCGTTATGGTTATATCAATTATAACCATCAGTGTTAATGGTCTCAACTCATCATTCAAAAGAATCAGACTGGAAGAAAAATAAAAAACAGCATCCATCAATATGATGCACTTAAGAAACATATTTAACCCAAAAAGAAATCTATAGACTAAAAGTCAAAAGATTCCATGCCACAGAAACCCAGAAAAAAAATCAGGGATAGCTATTCTATTTGCAGACAGGGTAAACTTTAAGCCAAACTGATTAAACAAAAAAAAGAAAGTTATTACATACTTGTTAAGATAAAACTCCTACCAGAAAAGATAACAGTCATAAATACATGTGCATCAAGCACCAGAACATTCAAGTACATAAAATAAATAGTAACACACAAATAATCAAGTAAGTATTAAAACAGTTGTAGTGAGAGATCTTACTACCTCCCTCTCACAATAGGTGGAACTGGACAAAAAAATGACGAACAAATATCAGAATTAAACCAAACCTGTGAACAAATGGATTTAGTAGATGTCTACAGAGTGCTCCACATCAAAACATTAGAACACACATTCTTCTTCAATGCACATGGGACATACTCCAAAACAGATTTCAAAACAGCCCAAAAACATGTTTAAGTAAAAGTAGATGAATTGAAATAATTCCTTGCATGTGCTCTGACCACAGCTCAATGAAACTAGAAATCAAAGGAAAAAAGGAATCACAAACATGGCACAAACACATGAAAATTAAACAAGACACTTCTGTACAATTAATGAATTACAGATGAAATTACACAGCATATAAAATTAAATGATAATACTGATAAAAATACTAAAACTTGTAGGATGTAATGAAAGCAGTTCTAAAAGACAATTTTATACTGATGCACTCTCATTTCAGGAAAACATAGTAAGCTAAAATAAACAAACTAATGTTGAACCTTAAAATTACTGAAAAATAACAAATGAAAACCAAAGCTCATATAAGGAGGAAATCATAAAGATAAAGCAGAAATTAATGCAACAGAGACTAAAACAAAAAGAATCAGCATATCAAGAAGTTGTTAATTTCATTTTTATTAATTTTATTGATAAACAAATAACAATGAGACAGTTTCAAAACCGATTAATAGGACAGTTTCAATAACTAATACATTGCATATTGTTGTCTTCATAGTGGTTATTCATAGTACAAGATGCAGACATGACATCCCATCTAAACACCATTAACACAAATCCTTCCTCTCACTGAACTGAAAGATAGCAGCTGCATATCCTTCCTATTTTGTATATACAGATACAAAACTTTCATTTGTATCCCCTTTCTTTCTTTAGTTTTGTCAGAGATGGGCATTCCATTGCCATTTAAATATTGTAGGTGTGTGAATTCAGCAAAATAATCCAATATAGTCCAGTAGAACATAATAGTAGTGGGTTATCCATAGGACTGGCATTGTCAGAAGTTGTTGACTTGAGCTCTTTACAGCACAGCATATTAATATAGCTTTACTTTTGATACCTCATTATTATACTTTTCTGCTGGATGGTGAAGACCAAGATAAAGCAAGGCCTATATAACAAAAAATGTAACTTTTGTATCTGACAAGGTCAGTCAAATCCCCTCAGGATTTAGCCTGAAACCTTGTACCATAGTTTTTAGATACTTTGTCAGTGTCAGCCATGTGGATGAATCATGGCCATTGCTTGACCAATTTGCTTTCTGTGAAAGCCTAAGAAAATGTTTCTCTCCATGTGAGAAAAGTTGGTTTTTTGAAAGAACTAATACAATTGTTAAACCATTAGTCAACCTCATCAAAAAGAAAGAGAAAACTCAAATTCAAGCAATTAGGAATGAAAAGGGGGAAATCAGAACAGATCTTACAGAGATTAGAAGATCATCAGACCTACTATGAGAACCTATATTCTAAGAAGATGTAAAACACAGAAATGGACAGATTCTAAGACACAATGAATTGTGAAAACTAAAACAAGAGGATATTAGGATTCAAATAATACAACACGAGCCAATAAAATTGAAACTGTAATTAAAAATGTACTAACAAAGATAAGCCCCAGCCCTAATGAATTCAAAGTTGAAATATAGAAGAAATATAGAGAAAAACTGATGCCACTGATGCTGAAAATCTTTAAGGAAACTGAAAGATGAGAAATATTTCCAAAATCATTTCTGGAGGCAAGTATTACCCTGATTGAAAAACCAGAGAAAAACCCAACCAAAAAATACTAAAACTCACCAATCTCCCTAATGAACACACATACAAAAAACCTCAATAAGATACTGACAAACAGAATGCAGAAAATTATCAGGAAGATTACATACGATGACAAAGTTGGATTCATATAAGGAATGGAGAGATGGATAAACATATACAAAACAATAAATGTAATAAACCATACCAATAGAACCAAAGACAAAAATCACGTAATCTCAATACATGCAGAAAAAGCTTTTGATAAAGTCCAACATTTGTCCATGATAATAAAAAAAAAGAAATCTTACACAAACTTGGAATAGTGGTCTTTATCTTAATCTGATCTTTATCTTAAATCCATCTATGACACACCAACAGTTAACATCATATTAAATGATCAGAAACTAAAGCTTTCACTCTAAAATCAGGAATGAGACAAGGATATCCACTATCACCTCTCTTATCTGATATAGTTCTAGAAACATTGTCAGAGAATTTAGGTAATAGAAAAACGCAAAAAGAATAAGGACAGGAAAGGTAGAAGCTACATTATCATTATTTGCAAATGACATGATATTCTTCATAGAAGACCCTAAAATCCCCACCAAAGGATTTATAGACTTACTATCCACATTCAGTAGTGAAGCTAGATAAAAAGTTAGCACTCAAAAAACAAAAGTATTCCTATACACTTGTAACAAACTCACAGAGAGAGAAATTAGGGTAAGCATACATTCCACAATATCATCTAAAAAGATCTAACAAAGGATATAAAAAGATTTGTACAGTGAAAATTACAGTACCATAAAAAAAGAAAATTGAAGGGGATAGCACAAAATGCAAAGATATCCTTTGCTCTTGGATAGAAGAATAAGCATATTGGAAATAGTCCTTTTCCTAAAATTGTTACACAAATTTAATACAACCCCAATAAAAATACTATTATGATGCTTCATATACCTAGAGAAAATATTCCTAATATTCATTTAGTACCAGAAGAGACCTACAACAGCAAAAGCAGTTCTGGGCAACAAAGGCAAGACAGTAGGCGTCACCATCTCTGACCTGAAATTATACTAAAAAAGTTACTGTGATAAAATCAGCACAGTGCTGGCCAAATATACAGACCTGAGGATCACTGGAATGAAATACAACATGCAAGTGAGAGTACAAACATACTAAACCACCTTATCTTCCACAAAGAAACCTAACACACATTCACTGGAAGATAATCTCTTTAATAAACTGTACTGGAAAAAAGTTGATTTTTGTATGCTGAAGACTAAAACGAGACCCAGGTTTCTCACCATGCACTAAAGTAAAGTCACAATGGATCAAAGATCTAAATACCAAAACAGAAACACTAAATTTAGTGGAAGAGAAAATAGGTATAAACCTTGAAGGCATAAGTGTAGGCTGAGAATTCATGAACAAAACCTAGAATGCATGAGAAATAAAACAAAACAAAATCAGCAAATAGGATTTCACCTTATTAAAATGCTTTGGAACCACAAAATATCACTAACAAAGTGAAAAGACAACCTAGAGAGTTGTTCCTCAGACAAAGGACTTACATATAAAACATAAAGAATTGGAAAAAAAAATAGGCTCTCAAAAATTAAAGATCCATTTCAAAAATGGGCATCTGAGATGAATACACACTTCTCAGGTAAAGAAATGTTCAACACCAATGGTCATTAAAGAGATTCAAACACTGAAATTCCATCTTACCCCAGAAAGAATAGCTATCATCAAGAAAACAACTAATAACAAATGTTAGTGGGGTTATGGGGAGTGTAGACAGATACAACCACTGTGGAAATCAGTGTGGAGATTTCTTTAAAAACTAAGATTAAAAGTCTGATTTCACCAGCTATTGTTCTGAGTATTTCCCAGAGGAATTAAAAACATCATACCACAGCAACATATGTGCACCCATGTTCATATCAGCACAATTTGTAATAGAGCTTGGAAACAACCCAAATGCCTATGAAGGAAGCAATGGATTAAAAAAGATGTGGGTTTTTTTTTATTATAATGAAGTATTATTCAACCATAAGGAAAGATAAACTTCAGGATTTTATAGATAAATGGATGCAATTTGAGACCATACTTGTAAGTGAAATAAACCAGACTCACATGTGTAGACTTTGTATTGTTGAGACTGGGCATAGTGATGCACACCTGCAATCCCAGCTCTTAGGATGCTGTAAATAGGTGGATCACTATGAGTCCGATTTAGTAGTGACACCCTGAACACCTTGTAGGTCCTTCCCTAAAATACAAAAATCAAACAAACAAAGACATTGTATTGTCTCTCTAGAGTAAGACTGTGAAGGTGTAAACATGATGTAACAGGTACAAAAAATATTACAAACAGTGAAAAGACTGATCAAAAGAAAAAAAACTGTGATGGACAAAAGGGTAAAGGAAGGAAGCGTACTGGCCGGGGAGATAGCTCAGTGGAAGGAAGGAAGCGTAAAGGAAAAAATATATACATATGCAAGACAGTTAAGAAAGTTATGTAACAGGTTTTTCTTGATTCACTGAGGGGAAAGTTTTGTGCTAGTCATTTTGTAGACAATGTTTCATGTCTACTATATATACTATATAGTATACTCTGAACAAATACTGTAAATATAAAAGTATGTACTTTGTTGTTGTTTTGTATTTTAGGGAAGGGTCTACAGGGTGTTCAGGTCTCACTACTAGATCAGACTCATAGTGATCCGCCTGTTTACAGCCTCCCAAGAGCTGGGATTACAGGCACACACCACCAGCTGGGATTACAGGTGCATACTACTTGTACTTTGCTGATTATTGTTGCTCACCTACTAGCCTGTTCTGAAACTGTTTTACTGCTATTTCTTACTTTTTTGTTTAAAATTTTTAAAAGTAAAAAAAAAAAAAAAGATAATTTTTACTTCACAGGATTGCTATGCAGATGCTATGGGGTAATGAATACGAAGCACTCAGTACCTGCCATAAGCAAGCTTCACATTACCATTACGATTACCATATTAGTCCTCTGAAGAATATTTGTAATAAATGTAACATACAATGGACTAGAAGATAAAAGAATTTCTGAAGTGCTATATTTTTGTAAAGCTCCTTAATTACTATTTTCTTTCCTTTCTTTAAAAAAAAAAACAAAGGAGTATGCTACAAAGGATATCACAAATGAATATTGGATCTCATTTGTAGAATGGCAATTATACAATGCTTTGATTTTAGGGATTTTACAGGATTAGAAAAATGGCTATTATGAAGTACTTAGTATTGTCTCTTTATAGTCATGAAAGTCAAGATAAAGACTTAGAAGCATCTTTCTGGTCCTAAAAAGTTCTGATGACAGCAGAAAAGTTGCAGGAACCTCATATCTTGGCTTGAGGGAAAATAAGAAACATGATCTTCGCTTGAACCTTTTTAGGATATATATTTAAGAAGGCTGCAGTCAAAATTCCATCAAGATAGACTAGGCATAGTGGTGCACACCTGTAATTCCAGCACTTGGGAGGCTGAAAACAGAAGGGTCACTACCTGTGTAGTGAGACCCTGTAGACTCTGTACTAAATACATTCTTTAAAAATTCCATCCAGCTTTAGGCAGGTGGTTAAAAATAAAGGGCCAACCTAATAGCTAGGGCCCACCAAATAGCTCAGCAGATTAAAGTATCTGCAAGCAGGAGCAGGGGCCAGGGGTTAGATCAGCAGGGGCTGCCCTGCCAGCCACACCACCACTCCTACCCCCTGGGCAAACTGAGATGGCAAACTGAGACTGGGCGTGGTGGCACACGCCTACAATCCAAGGTCTTGGGATACTGTGAACAGGCGGATCACTAGGAGTCAGATCTAGTAGTGAGACCCTGTACACCCTGTAGACCATTCCCTAAACGACCAAAAAAGAAAATAAAAATCAATACATAAAGACTAAAAGAGATAGATTAAACTATAATGTATAATGTTATGAAGTTAAAATTCTCTGAATTAACTTTTGGGCTGAAACTCATAAAGTTTCTGTTCCTACATGTTCCAATAACATATGACAATATGTAATGCTAATGATCATAAAGCAATAAGTGAAAAAATGTAAGTAGCAATCTTTCTAAGATGCTCATTATCTTAAAATCTGTAAATATAAAGATATCATAAGACATATGACTGGCATCTAATAAATTTACAAAATATGTGCTACATAAGACAAAGTTTAATAAAACCTTAGGAAATGTTATCTTTAGTACTCTTAAATCTTGCAGATACTATTTTGCAATCAATGAGTATGAGCATTAGTACTCCGGATCACAGCTTTATCTCCTCACAGACAAATTAGGTTTGACATCATTACTCGGTAGTTTTTACAGAAATAAAAATGGAAAGTACTGTACAAGGCTATAATCCATCATCACAAGAAATGGCACCAGGATTACTGTCTACTGACAGTACAATATTGTCCAAGTATTTTAGTGTGTGTTTTTTAAAAGAAGAGTCTGAACATATTTCCAGGATCAGAACATATGTTGAACATAAAATACTGGAAGTACTGTTAAGTAAAATAAATGAACAATCCATTCAGTCACTAAAACTCAGTTTCCTTTTCTATAACACAAAGGTAAGAGTCATCACTAATGACCATTGACTTTTTTTTTGTATTGAAAATCGAACTCGGGACTTCATGCTTGCCAGGCTGTGCTATGCTTCTTAGCTACATACCCAACACACTAAAGATCTTTGAGATATCTGAATCCTATAATTCTAGGTTCGAAGCAAAGGCACCAAACCAAAAATTTATGTCCTTTCTCACTCAATGCGATGCTCAGGATACAGACACCAATGCCAAAATAAAACATTTTTGTGGACATTTTTCTTCACAGACTACCAGGCATATCTGGATTATTTAGATGACAACATTTATGTAGGATAATGCACATCTTAAATACAAATAGGCTCTTATAAAAAAAATTTTTAAACTATGAGTACCTGTAATTACACAAGGCTATTGAAATTCTGGGCAACTGGGAGACAGACTGTGTTTTTCCATTAAAACAAAGAACTTTGTAAGAAGATGTACCAACAACAGATTCTTATGCTTTAAAAAACTGTGGGGGATGGTATGGGAGGGAAGGGAATACAAAATGAATTGAGATGTGTTATATACATGTACCAACCTCCTATAATGAATGCAATCATCATGTATTGCAAACATGTACTAATAAAAATAAAAATTTGAAATAAATAATAATTATAAAATAAAAAAATCCTGAGTGGATATGTCTGCATGGAATATTTAAATATCTATTCATTAACTTGGATTTTACTGCAAATCACTGAAGATTATTGGCGCCTCTAATAACTAATCAGTGTATTAAAGGATTTTAAATTAAAGAAAGTAATTTAAACGACCAATTATGCTTAAATAAAAGCTATCCCTTTTAATATCTCATTAATGTGTTTTTTTAAAACTTAAAAGAAACTAGATATTTAACTAAAAAACAGATGCTGGGGCCAGGGAGATAGCTCAGTAGAATAAATACTTGCCTGGAAAACACAAGGACCTGAATTCAATCCCTAGTTTTGGGGAAAAAAAGACAGATGCCCACTAAGTCTAGATATTTTTAAATTATCCTAATCTAGATGTTATTTAGGATTAAATGGTTCCTTAATGTCACATATTTAATTCCCCCAAAAATCACATTTGCAAAGTGGTCACTCAATGAATACCTGAATTCAAGTTTCAATAAACTCACTACCTCTCATTTTATCTTCAGAGATCTTTGATTATTAGAATTTCTTTCTTCTATACAGCCAATATTCAACCTAAATTTAGTTTAGAAAAAAAACAAATGGAACAATTAATGTAGTTAATAACCAATATCTAGACTTAATGTAACAATTTAAAATGGTCAAACAGGACTGGGCAAATAGCTTAGTGGATTAAAGCACCTGCAAGCAGGCACAGGGGCCAGGGGTTAGATCCCAGGGCCTTCTGTGTGGCCAATACCCCCAGGGAGTGCTGAGAGGGCAATTGAGACTGGGCGTGATGGTGTGCACCTGTAATCCAACACTTGGGAGGCTGTAAGCAGGCAGATCATTGAGTCCTATCTAAGTGAGACCTTGAACATCCTGTAAATCCTTCCCTAAAATACAAAAATAAAATAAAATGAGCAAACAACCTGTTAGTTTGAATTAATCATGACTGGAATCATGTGACATTAAACATCCTATATAATACTTCTGGGATCAATTTGTATGAAATCCCTAGCATCAGAGTCCTAGCAGAGAGAGACCTGCTATGTTCTTCTAGCCTTTTCAGGGTGACTATTAGTTAACCAATTTACAGACTGTAAAGAACAGCATTCAGTAAGCCCTGCTTGAGCCAATGAGAATAAGGACTAACAAGCAATGAATATCATGGCCCAATACATCTGAAGTTTGTCATGTTACCCAAAGCCCATAAGGCCTGTGTTCGTAAGTTCTTGGCTGAGACTCTTTCCTCTACTCTGTTCTGTGCTTCAACAGTAGTTTCCATGTTGTATTCTAGCTCCTTCTGAACTCTAGTTCATTTCCCTGGGTTTATAAAATTATTCTGCTTCTTATCAGTGATCATTAATGATGCTAATGCTTAGATTATAAAAATATAAAAACTTCACACACAAAGTTCTGGTTCTATCTGAATCAGAAACAAGCTGCAGTTATGTGACTACAATCATTTATTCTACCCAAGATTGTAATGGTTTTTCACCTTAAGAACTACTGCAATGTTAATGGCAGGCTGTCTCAACCTTGAACTACTCCATGAACATTAGAATATGGAGCCCGGTTACACTCTATGAGAATCAGCTCTGATACTAAATTAATCTCAGTTGTGGTATCATGAGGCCAAAGACACCACGACCAAGGTTAGTTTCCAAGACTTATCCCGAGCCAGCTGTGACTTACTCCACTTAAAATTACCGAGGTCTCAAAATGCCTAATGTTAGAAATCCCATCAAGTAACTAGGACACAAATATTTAGAGTGGAAATAGTCCTTTAAAGAGCTATAAAAAGTTGCTTCAAACTAAAGTATATAGTAGTTTAGTAAACAATTAAGGAAATATGCATTCTGATTGAGAGCTCTATAAGATAGCTTCATTAAAGAAGTTGTTTTATTATAAACTAAATGGATATAATCTAATATTGGCAAAATAAAGGAACATTTTTAAAACTATGTAGGGAGATATTTTTAAGCAGAAAGACCTTTTCATTATCCTCTAAATCACAGCCAAACAAAATCAGAACTTTGTTTTCCTAAATCCTCCAATGTATTTTAATCTGCCTTTCTAACCCCTTCTCTATCATGCACAAATGAGTATATGATTATATTTTGTTCCACATTATTTCTACCTCATATACATATGTCTTATTGCTATATAAGCAGGTTACAAACAGTACAACTTACCTTATACCAGAAGTGTTTTCCACAGACAATAAATTTGTGCTGAATTAAATTGAATTTAATTTAATTGAAACAAATTGGAAAAAAATGATTTTATATCAGAAAAGAATTAGAACTTCACAAAGCAGCCAAACCAGATGCTAATGGATTTCTAAGACTGCATGACAGTTGTAGAGAAAGACTAAAAATAATATTGTACAAATAAGTATACAAAATCTGAGACAATTATAATTAGCCAAATACTGTCAAAAAAAAAAAAAAACTATAGAAGGCAGAATAATTACCCCCTGAACAAATAACTACTTCCTATTTCCAGGAGCCTCTCACCTTGAAGGCAAATAATTTTGCAGGTCTGATTAAGTTAAATATCCTTATCTAAGTAGATTGTTGTAGATTATCTAGATGGCTTCAGTATAGTTTCAATACATAAATCCTTAAAATTCAAACCCAGGCAGAAGAATAAATCAGAAAGCTGATATAAAGGAGACAGATTTAAAGTGAAAGAGGGATTCAACTTGCCACTATAGTTTTGAAATGGAGGAAAGAGTCCATGTGCCAAGGAATGTGGGTGACTTTAGAAGCTGAAAATGATCATTAGACAACACAAAGCCAAAGCACACATGCATCTCAGCCCAGTTGTCACCATAAGCTGAATTGTGTCATTAAGTCAAAGACACAAGACACAGATTCTTCTCTAGACCTTCTAGAAAGTAACCTCTCTACACCTTGATTTCAGTCTGATGAGAACTACATTGGACTCTTCACTCAAAGGACTGCACAATAACAAGTGTGTGTTATTTTAGCCCATTTACTTAATGATAATCTGTTATGGTAGCAATAGGAAACTAATATAGGGAAAAAGGGTATATATGCCAGCCCTAGTTGAAAATCAGTGTTAACTGACACAGCCTCATCTGAGAAAGAGTTTAGAGCCAAATATCATTCATAGGTTGAGGGTGTGGACTGAAATACAGAGATCAGAAACTATTTCTGAGAAAAATAGTGGGTGATCTATGAAAAAGAACCACCAAATTTAATTCTTTCTTCTCCTTTTCACCAATTCTTTGTTTCTCTGTTTTTTAATGCAGTTGGTATAGGGTCTCACTACACAGCTCCGACTCATAATGATCCTCCTGTTTTAAGCCTCTCCAGGGCTAGAATTACAGGAATGTGCCACCACACTTGGACCCTGTGGCCTACTCACCACACTCTGGGGGCAGCGCTGGTGCAGTATGTGGTGCCAGAGATTGAACCCCGGTCCCTGAATTTCCTGGAGCAGTCACTTAGTCTGCTAAACTATCTCACCAGACCTTCTTTGTTTTCTTGCTCCTGTCTGATTTTCTAAATTTTATTTAGTAATTTAATAAATCTTGTAAGATCAATGTGGATTTAAATAAATAACATATATTACTCTCAAGAAGCTCATAAACTTTAAGTTAAACAAAATACCAATTATTTACATTGCATAGCAAGAGTTGGCAAAATGACCTGTATCCTCATTTAATACTCACAGCAACTTTCTACTTCAGACATGAATTCTACTATGGAGTTTAAGTAGATTGTGTGTGTGTGTGTGTGTGTGTGTGTGTGTTGTGTCTGTGTGTGTAAAAACACACAATGAGGTAGGACTTTTGAGAAAGAAAATTAAATGAATGCTCTCTTCAACCTTATCTAGTTTTGACTGCACAATGTAGATATGGCCAGTCACAAAAACTATTGTACCACAAAAAATCTAGAATTCAAAATCAAAATGTGTTTAAATGAGATCTTAAATGGATTAAAAAAGGTAAAATTAATCTATAGTATCACTAGCAGTAAATCTTTACTAATCTAAGTCCCAAATAGAATGTTTCAAGCCTGTAAACTGTTAATATGCAAAGTAGTCTTAGAATTGCAAAAACCCAAGCATCTAGATTATCAAACCCATGAAAGGACAGGAATTATACACCTACTATACATCAGACACTTGTTTCACGCCCCATTAGACACAAACTTGGTAGAGCCACAACCTAAAGCATCAACCTAAATGAAGACTGTTGAAAAGTCTTTCTCTAAATCTTGGGCAAACATAGTACACCCAACAGGCCTAGACTCAATTCTCATAATCATTGACATTCCTATTACTATTCAATAACTGTTTTCAATTTTTCATAGGCCATTGTAGAAGTTTTTGCTCCCAAATAATTACTTCAAAAGCTCTAAATAGCTCCTGACCAAAAAACCCCTATAGTCAGCAGTCTAAAGACTATAAATTATAATATTTACAAAAAGAACAGGTGATAACTCAGAAAATATTTGAGTCCCATGACCACTCTAGGCCATGTCATTTACAATGCCTAAACTTCAGGCTGTTTTTTTTTTTTAAATTTAAGTGCTAAAGAGAACATCTTCAGTGTCTAGAACATGAAGTTGGGTTTGAGGCCCATATGTGTGGTATGAAGAAAGCATTTCTCCCAATTTATATTGCATTACCACAGTAACCTAATTAGTCTCTTCATCACTAAATGTATCTGACTCAGTGCTTAGAATATCTTCCTGAAGCACATCTAATCACCATGCTTTCCATCTTAACCTCTGATAACTTTCAGACTATAATTAAAGTATAAGTTCTTTGGAGTAGCATATCAGAACTTAAAAGTGAGGTTCTAGCATACCATTATATTTTTGTTTTCTATTCTTTAGCATGTTAAACAAACATTTTTGTCAAAATGAATGTCTGTTTAAGATACTTATCTCATTTTTTTTTTTATTCTCTACATTGCTAGAACTATTCCTTCAGACTGGAGTGTGGAGGCAAACCCTACATTCCTTGACAATTCAACTCAAATATCAATCACTCGTCGAAGATTTCCAAAAACTACACTATCTTATCAAAAGTCTTCATTCTTACATTGTGCTAAAATAAAATAGAGAAAATATTCTCTATTGGTAGAGAAACTGAACCGAGCCATGCCAGTATCACTTTCCAAACAGTTCTTAAAAGATCAAAGTATATAAGGGGTCCCAGGTAAGTTGTTTTCAGCATATTAGAATCAACTATAAAACTTTATAAAGAGAAAAATTCTGAGCCAGCGACATAGCTCAGCAGACTAAATGCCTACTTAGGTATGTGCAGGAACTGGGATTCAATACCCAGCACTACATGCTGCACAGACCCCATCCCCAGGGCACTCTGAGCCAGCCACCAAGTCCAGGCCTGGTGGTGCACACCTGTAATCCCAGCACTGGTGAGGTTGAAAACAGAAGGATCACTATGAATCTGAGCTGCGTAGTGAGACCCTGTACCAAATACATAAAAAAAGAAAGAAAAAAGTTCTCCAAGATTAGAATGTTTAAGAGTGACACTGAGAGGATGTGTAAGTTTTTCATAAGATTCATAGCTGATTCTGATCCAAAAAAAAGCAAAGATCCTCAAGCAGGTTGATGTCACTATAGAGGTAGAATGAGCTAGTACTGGTGACTGGGAGTGCAGAACCAGATTCAGAAAAGGTCTAACCAAAGCTAAGTAGGTAATCAGTGCCAGAGCTTTATGACTGGGACTTAGGGCAGCAAAGGGCTTAAGTCAGGAAACCAAAACAGAAGCCCTTCTATCTGTCCCCAAAAGACATGAAAATTGGAGGAAGGCTAGGATTCATAGAAATACAGGCATACTGGCCCTGTCTTAGATACATTGAGATGAATTCTAGAAATTACCAAATGAGTCTTTCCCCACACAGCAGCGTTGCACTGTCAGGAAACTTGTTTAAAAAGCATATCAGGCCCCCAACTCAGCTCTACTAAATCAGAATCTATATGTTCACCAAATTTCCAAATGAATCAAAGTCCACCAAAAATAATGTGTGAGAAATATACAAGCCTCATTCTCAGTGATGCCACCAATCTGGTCTTTAGACTTCACTGTCAAAAGCAAGAATTTTAGGGGAGCTAGGTAGAAGAATCAAGCATTACCAGTTTGGAGCATTCATTTTGCCTTACATCTAACTACTTAACACAGGGCCTTGGGAATTGATAATATTTAATAATAGATAGTATTATATAATAAATGTAATGTAACTATTATATTTGAGACCAAAGGTCTCAAGCCATTCATAGAGTGGTTTGATTCTAATTCTGAAACTCACCAGCTGTGTGGAATAATTGTTACTTTTTTTGTACTGGGAATTGAACCCAGTACTTTTTCATTGAGCTATATTTCCAGATTTATTATTATTATTATTATTATTACTATTAATTTCAGTACTGGGGATTGAATTTATAACCCTTGGCTCCTCTTATTATTTTTATTTTCAGACAGGATCTCCCTAAATCCTCCAGGCAGGACTCAAATTTGCAATCCTCCTGCCTTAATCTCCCAGAGTTCTCAGATTACAGATTTTGTGCTTCCTCACCATCATGTTATTTCTTTAGGCTTCAGTTTCCCATGGTTAATATGAGAATGCTGCCTCAGAGGAATGAACATGCCAGGACTGTAAGTGCTTCATAAGTGTTGAAACAGTAAATTAATTAATGGATAGCCAATTATTAGTCAATTAATATATTAATTTTGGTAAGGAACAGAGTTCCAAAATTCTAGTGTTTTTATTTCAATCTAATCCATCTTATTTGTGAAAAGTTGCTGAAGTCTTTTTAATTGTTAGGCATTTCATGCACAAGTGTTCTTAGAGTATGAATATGCAAATGTAAGTAATGGGTAGAAAACTGGATTCCTAAACTTTTTGGAGTGCTGACATCAAATTGATATTTATAAGACTTCAAAACTTTCTTATTCTCCTCAAATACTCAAGAAGAATATTTTTATGGTTTATTTTCATTTAATAAATTGGAATGGACTTGCTTCTGAATCTTTTGAGATTTGTACCTTGTAGATTTTTACAAATCTGGACAAGAGTCCCTGCTATAGAGAATAATACAAATTCAATGAATACATTTTCTTTTACATTAATTTTTTAAATACCTCTCTTACTTTTTTCTAGGGCTTTGGCATTTTCAGAAAGCTTTCTCTTCTCCTACACAATCTAATACCAGTAACAGAAGGGGCTCTAGAACTCACTTTTCCTAGTTCTTACTGTGGAGCTAACATTGGCACTACCACCAGCCCCTGATCACCACAGATTAACTATCCATGGATACTAATCTGGATCAAAAGTCAGGCCAATGTCACCAGCTCAGTGGCTCAAGTAATATCCAGATTCTGCCCATTATTAAGTTCTTAACCTCCCTGACTCCCAAAAGAACCCATGTTCTAAGTGTCACAAGACCAGTAGTTTCTTAAGCTTTTGTGAAAACCTTTTTCATTCTGTTAAAATCAAGTTTTAGCTAAAGACAGTAGAAGTCAACTTTTGAAATTTGGCTTTTTTTTCTTTATCCTTTGAGATAAGGTTTCTTCAGGTTGACCTCAAACTCCTAGGTTCAGGTGATCCCCTGCTCTCTAAGTCTACCCCCCACACACTGCCATCATGACTAAATTTCTGTGGTAATAGGCATCAACAGAATGCAACTAGTAATGTTTTTATCACTTACAACTTTCAAACACATGGTAAAATGGAATCTTAAAAAATCTGACACCTTCATCCTTTCATTAAACATGGTATATGCTCACAAGGTTTCTGATTCACTTTTCAAAAATATTCTAAACTAGAAAAGGTAATCTTTAAAAAGAATGACTGTATATTTCAATTTTGGAAACTGATTTTTATGAAGGATTCTAATGCTTGAGTTTTGGAAATGAGCTCAAATCTCAGACTGGTAAGAGATAAAGCATTGTGATCTTATTAGTAAAGATTATCACTTGAATTCTTAAAAATAATATACTAGTTTCCCAAGCAAAAAAAAAAAGTTACTTTATAATTTTTGAGCTAGTCATTAAACTTTAGTTTAATGAAATACAATGAAAATATCCTCAAAGTTAGCCTACATTTTTTAAAGAGTTGGTAATACTTCTGAATCATTCAGCAAAGTTACACAATTTATGACAGAATCTGATTATCGTGAAGGAAAAACTAACAACTCCAAACTGACAAGTGTAAGAAATTTGAAGGTTGCACTGACAGTTCAGATCTACTTCCTTTCATGCCCAGATTCACTTAATATCTCATTTGATTTTCAAACCTTCTCTCAGAAGCAACTGGAACAAAACCATGAGCAAGCCCAATCTGCATTTGGGCATGTATCCCTTTTACAAACACAATTACAGCCAAACACTATTGTAACCTAATTTGCATTTGCACTAAGTAAGTTACAAAGCACACTGAGGATGCCTGCTATGCGTACTACAGACTTGTTAGGAGGATATATTGCAGGACTTCTGTGAACACTAATTAAAAAGGCTTTATCTTCCCCCTCTGGTCCACTGAAATTGTTCAAATGCCTTGCCTGCTACCACTTTGTTCAAAAACAGTTTCAAACATGTGATCAGAGCTAGGCAACTATTTCAGGTGGCATGATTCTGTTTCCACAAGTGGACAAGGCCCTAGAGACAAAGTTTCAGTCTAAACTTTGAGCTTCCTTTTCTTTGTTATGTTGTGTTGCAACCCTCGCATTACCCAACTGTGGACTTTTATCTGTGAATATCTAAATCCTGTCTTGTGGAAAACTAATTACTGAACCACTGAGAGCTTCATAATGTCCTGCATTTAAGTCCTGAGCATCATACATAATGCATAGGCAGCAGTCTCTGCACTCTGATTACAGAACACTGTCATTAAGTGAGCAAATTAAAGATGTGAATAATTCACTGGCTAAGCTTATTGTCACTGCTGCATTGTGAAATTAGAATTTATAATAAGTACTGCAATTTTTTAACCCAATTAACACAGAGAACATCTTGAGACTGATTAGTACAATAAAAATTATTACCTTATTCTTTTGCTTCACAACAGCCAAATTAAATACTGTACTTAATTATGCAGCATTCATTCCTCCGCTAAAAAAAAAAAAAACCTATCATTTTATTAAGAGTTCTAATATTTGTATGTGGGCTAAAAATACAGCACATGCATCTGTAGCTCAACGTCTTTTGCAAAGTTTTTTTAAGAGTCTAAACATCAGTATTATCGCCAGCGGTGGTTTATGACACTAATCTGTTCTTAAACCAAACATTTTTCCTAAAAAGCAAACAGCATACACAGAATTGACGAAGTAACTAACCTCCACCAATTGAGTTGAATATATTGTATCTTTGCTTTTTCTTGGCTCGTTAGATGCAGATTAACACAAATTTGCCCCCACTCTACTGTTTGCAATTGAGGCTGAAACGTATATTTATGAAAATTAATTGATTAGAAAAAAAATCAAGTATCTAAAACAGTGGGTCTTACCTCAGATGCTCATTTAGAAACAAGGATCTGTCTGAGTCCTGCCAGGCAAGTAGGAAAGTCCAGTTTATGCTCGGCACGATGATCCTACGCAGAGAGTGTCTGCTGCCATGTTAAATAAAGAAAATGATCATTTAAACCGGGGCTTTTGTCTCCCAATATTTCCTCCTGCTGCCCCTTTCAAATCAAAGCCCAGAAAGGCAGGCACATCTGGTGGCAATCCCTGCCCCTGACCGCAGCTGCCTCTGGAGAGCTCCCCGCTTCTTGCCAGCGCCTCTGCATCCCTTCCTGGGTAACTTCAGCCCCTTAAAATGGGGGAAAGAAACGATGACATTGCAGGCAGAATATGAGATTGTTTGTTCAGCCTCTGCAGCCACCTCCTTCCTGTCTAGATATTTTATAGAAAGGGAATGAGAGGGGAGAAACAGCGAAGGTGCTCTGAAAATCAGTCAGACACAATGTAACAGGGAAATGGAAAAGAGGAAAAGGAGAATGAGAGAGAGAAAGAGAGAGAGAGAGAGAGAGAGAGGAGAGAATGTGTGTGTGTAAGGGGGTGGCTGTCAGTGCAGATAAATCTGCATATGGAAATTAGGGTTATCCTGGGTGCAGTTTTATTTAACTATGATCTACTGTTTTTTTAATTAGACTAGAATATTTAGCAAAGGAAAGGAAGAAAGTGAGTATTCAGAGCAGAGAGCAACTTCTAATTCAATAGACTTTTAAAATTTCATAGCAACTTCAAACAACAGATCAGAAGTTGTGGAAAAAGGAAAGGAACAAAATACATCACATTTTTCTCTGCTTTTAATAACAAGAAGACTTTGCCTCCACCAAAATAAAGAAATACATAAATAGAAACTAGTATGAGAAAAGAAAGGAATTGAAAGAAAAAAGAAAACAAAAATCCAACTTCTTATGGTCTTTGTGTAATTTTCCCCTTAAACTGACATATGAATCATAAAAATTGCCAACACTAGATAACTGATACAGGATATGGGAATGTTTAGCAACATTTTCTGATATTTTAATATTAAAGGTGTTTGTTGTCTTTCCTCAGAGAGCTCCTTTTTGGACAAAATGCTCATGGCCATAAATAGTTTGGGGATGTCAGGACACCAGCCAGATTTGCTTTTTTACAATGAAGCATAGAAACTAAGAGAAGACTGGACATGGGCTAGTGCGCTTAGCCAGTAGTGCTCCATTAGGGTGCTGATACAATAGTAATTTGCCCAGAAACAAGTATGAGATATTCCATAATGTCCAAAGGTCAAGTTTGATGGCATGGACTAATGCTGACTCTCTTGTCAAACATTTGTCAAGCAACTGTCATGTTGAGAAAACTGGAGTAGGAAGGAGGCATAAATGAACACTGCATGGTACCTGCTCTCAAGATTCAACAAATCCATTAAAACAAGGTGGTATTGGACTTTCAAAAATGAAGTGGTTGAAGTAGTCCTGATGTGAGCAGCATGGGTAAATGTTGGTACCATCAAGCTTCTCCAACCACTTGGCTACCTAGATCCTTTCAGACTGACTCAGGCACCCTAAGCCAATTATTTTGCCTCAGTGAGCATCAGCTTTTTCAGCTATGAAATGACAATAATATTTGAAATGTTTGAAATTACATGAGACTAAGGGAATAACCACTGCCTTCTGTCTGGATTCTGTCGTGGTAACTACTCAATAAACTAAGAATGAAAAACTAGTTTCAATTCAAATGGCACTAGCAAACCTCCTATGAACCCTTCCTTATTATCTGCAGACACTCGGGCTTCTGCGGCTTGCTTTGCTTTGACCACATTATCTTACTATAATCTTTAGTAGGTTTCTTTCTATGTACAGCAGTGGTTTACAACTTGGGTCCATTCCCCAATGGGAATGATACATTTCCAGTATCTATAGATGTTGTTAATCTTCATGACTACAGGAGGAAGGTTGTTACTGGCATGTAATAGAGACCGATGGTGCTGCTAAACAACCTACAGATCTTGGTTTCTAATAAAAGAGCCTAGAACATTTTGTAGTGATAAAAAGTACTCAAAAGCTGAAAAAAAAAAACCCTGCAGTGAGAGAGATATGTCAAAGGAATATAGAAACCACTTGAAAGAATTCCAAATAGATAGCATTGGGACTATTTAAGTGACAAAATAACACAAAGTAGTATAAGATTGTAAGTGAAAATATAACATAAATATCAATACTCATAAAAAATAAATTGATATGCATAAGGCCTTGCATTCAGTCTGCAGCACAAATTTTGAAAACAAACAAAAAGAAGAAAAATGAGAGACTAATCTTTCTTACAGCAGAATCCAAAAAGTTTTGTGTAGATAATCCTCCCTCAGGAGATACTACAGCATAATGAAATACTCCTTAGGAATGGACAACACATAATTACTTCCACAGTGGAAAGCAAAAGGGGGCTGGAGTGGGACAGTAATTGTATAGTGAAGGAATGTAAAGAAACACTACCTCAGGGCTGCGGAGACAGCTCAGTAGAATAAGCGGTTGCCTGGTAAGTGCAAGGGCCTGAGTTCAATCCCTGGTTCTGCAAAAAAGAAAAGAAAAGAAACGCTACCTCAGCCAGGTGGTCTAAGTTACTATCAAATGTGGTATGTCAAAGTAATACTTGACTTTTCAAAACAACAAAATGATATATCATCTTGATAATGTATGTACCCTAAATAGTTGCATGATGAGAAAAATATCAGACAAATCCCAATCGAGGGACACTATATAAAGCCTCTGGGGACAAGTGAGATAGCTCAGTGGACCAAGCACCTGCTTTGGCAAGCGCAGGGACCAAGGTTCGATCCCTAGTCCACATGCCACGCTGGCTGGTCCCGCCCCCAGGCTTGCTGAGCTTCCCATGGAGACCAGGCATGATGGCACACGCCTGTAATCCCAGCAATGGGGAGGCTGAAAACAGGAGGATAACCATGAGTCCGAGCTGTGTAGTGAGACTCTACCAAATATATTAATAATAATAATAATGATGATGATAATAATAATAAAATTTATTTTTAAAAATCTGAGAATCTGTTATGATCAAGAGGAGCCTAAGAAGACATGAATATAAAATGTAATGTGGTATCGTGTCTCAGAGGGGAACTTTAAAAAAATAACTTTATGTAAAAACTAAAGAAATACAGATAAAACACAGACTTTGGTTAAAAATATATCAATGAATGGGTTCATTAATTGTAAAAAGTATACCATATCAATTTAAGGTGCTAAGAGAACAAATTGGGTACAAATACATGCAGGCTTTCTATTATCTTTTCAGTGCATCTCTAAATCTAAAACTGGCCTATAAAATAACATTTGATAGGAAAGAATCCATGGTGCCAAAGTTACATAACCATGCTCTATTTTATCTTTTCAAAAGCAGAGACTCTATAGTTTTGTTGTGTATGTTTACAGGCTCACTGTGAGAGTTCTCAAAAACACCCCAGTGACAGCGCACATTCTTAGGTACTCCTCTCCACCTCAGTCTGACCCAGCCCTATAATTTTTCAATTAAAGAAAATGCATCAGGAGTGACTGTTTTTGAGTCAGAAGTGATTCTTTAGCTAACAGAAGAAGCTCGGCCATTTCTCTTTGGATCTCTTGGTTTGTTATGAGAAAGCCAACCATTATTTAAGCCATTGAATACATAGAGATTCCCATTCTATTCAAAACGAAAACAAAAACTGAGGTACCACAGAAAAAAGACTATGGAGAAAAGTCAGAAATTGAAAGAAAGTTGCCCAGCAAGCCTCCAAGTTGTTCCATCCATTCAAGTTGAGGTGAGGAAATCACACTTGACATCCAGCATAGGCACACATTCAAGGCTCCACTTGCTTGTAACATTATGAAAGAAACAAAGGAAGAATTAATCAGATGATTCCATTTGATACACAGAACACTAATAAATTATCGATTTAAGATACTAGGTTGGGGAGTTACTTGTCGTAGAGTAATAGGTGATTGGAATGCATTTTATTCAGTAAACAATTTGAAAAATGACAACAAGACTTCTAGATAGCGGAAAGAAAGTAATGCTGGGATTTATACCATTTTAGATCATTTGTACTGAAAAGAAAGCTTTATTTGGTAAATTCAATAAGATAAAGGAGTGTGTAGTGGGATGGAGTGAAGGTTAGAAATATATATATATATATATATATATATATATATATATATATATATATATATATATATATATATATAACAACAGCTAGGTCAGGGTAGATGGAAAGAAAAGTAGGCATAAAATGACAGATTAGCCCTGATTTATTTTGCACATATATTTTTAAATGTTTATTTTCTATATTATCAGTAAGTTTATAAACATATGCCTCAGTATACAGCACAAATATTTTAAGGTTTGAATGCTAGACATTAATCCTCAGATTCTTCATATGCATTGTGCTCAAGAAATTACATGAGGCAAATATTACTTTAACTACCATATCACAGAAGATAAAAGTGTGTCTTAGAGTGGTTTAATTTCTTGCTCACTTCACACAGTGATTATACATGACCAAGATTTTTATTTTGACAGTCTCATTCCAGATTCTATTTTCTTAGCATAACATAGTAAATACTAAAATAATCATAAAAATAAATCTGTATGATTACAAGCCATATTAAACATTGTAAAGAAAAGTAAAGTCCTCTGAGAATATAAGCTAAATATATTTCATTTTTAAACAGTGTCTAACCTCAGGTATCTTGTTATAGTAATAAAAATTTTCTTTCTTTTAGTACAGAGTCTCACTACATAGATTGGACTCACATGATTCTCCTGTTGTCAGCCTCCGAGTGCGGGGATTACAGGCATGTGCCACCATGCCCAGTCTCAATCGCCCTCTCAGTGCATCCTGTGGGTGGGACTGGCATGCCAAGCCAGAGATCGAACCCCAGTCACTGTGTTCTGCCTAAGCAGACACTTTAGTCTGCTGAGCTATCTGGCTGGCCCTAGAAAATATTAAACTCCACCCCCCCTTTCTTTTTACTCTTGTTCTTTTCTGACTCTTGGGGAAATTTTCTACCCAGAAGGTGATTACTTGACCAGATAACCCTCTTCACTTCAGGCTATTGACAGCTTTCTCAAGCAGAAGACCACTGCGAAAAAAGACTTTCCAAAAACTTGGTATTTTCTATGGTATGGTAAATGTTATACGGTGATTACTTCTGTGGGTTATTGGAAGACATTCATTAACTATGGTTCTCAAAAAGACCTACTGCATCTGCGATGGTGTCCCCCTTTGAAATAAAATTCAGCAGAACTCCTATGTGGATTTTTTTGTTGTTGTTATTTTATGTGTTTGGTGCAGAGTCTCACTATACAACTCAGATTTGTAAGGATTCTCCTGTTTCAGCCTCCCCAGCACTATGAATACAGGTATGTGCCACCACACCTAGTTTAGGTGGTCAGCACAGCCCACCCAGGCAAAGGTGCCGGGCCAGTATGGCATGTGTGGTACTGCGATTGAATCTGAGTCCTTGTGTTTGTCTGAGCAGGTGCTTAGACAGCTGAGCTACATGTGCATCTCAGGATTTTCTAGAACAGCTTTCACCTTAGGGTGTTCCTCCCAGACACAGTGGTCAAAAATTCTTTTTAGAAACGCATGAAGTATTTTCTATTTCTTGCCAGTAAAGGCTCTTTATTTTATTTTATTTTACACAGATCTAAATAGGTACTAGAAAGTACTGTGAAACTGTAGGACTTTAAGGTAGTATATGTCACTTCTTGAGATGACAGTAACTCTGGTAGAGCTATGCCTTTTCACCCAGGAAAGGGGTTTTTCATAGAATAACAAAAAATACATATTTTATTTGTAGAATATATGCATATAGTATTTGTAGAAATACTGTATTATTTCATAGCATAATAAATAATGGGTTTATATTTATTAAGAATATACCTTAACTAAGGGTGACCAGATAGCTCAGAGGACTAAAGCACCTGTTTAAGGCAGAGCATTGTGGCCAGGGTTTGATGCCCGGTGTGCTGTGCCAGCCCTGCCCATGGGGTGCGCTGAGATATGAGTGAGATTGGGCATGGTGGTATGCACCTGTAATCTCAGTGTTTGGGAGGCACTATGAGTCCGATCTACATAGTGAGACCCTGTACCAACCACATAAAAATAAAAATAAATAAAAAATAAAAAACAGCATACGTTAACTAAAGAGTTACTGGATTCCTTGAAGGCAATGCATGTACTTGAGCACTTGTTATTGTGTTCTGTGAAATGTTTTTCCATGGCTACATATGGGTTGTTTCTAACCATTTGACCTCACACAATCAATATAGAAGTAACCACACTTACACATTTTCACTGTAGAAATAATCAGTCATACTGCAAGTCTGTCAGTTATGCCAAATGATTCTGCCTCCAGGAGATATAATTATAGTTTGGGAACCCACTGCCTGCAGAGCACAAACATGGTGATGATTGAGAAAAGGGTGCCACAGGACCAAGAGGAATGAGGTCCCAGGGGAAGGGCATCTGAGCCCAGTGCCAAGTTCATTGCCCATATCCCCTGTCCCTGCATGGCTCTGGGTCTTCAGAGGCAATGGGTATTTCTGAAGGGTGCCCCACACACTCATATCCCATTACTCTTGGAGGTGCCTTCTCTATTCTTGCCTTCTAGAAAAAACATTGAAAATGCATAAAGATACCAGTTAGCCTGTGTCTAATTACTTCACTATATTTACACCAAACTAATTAATACAAATAGGAATGCAGATCCTAGAGCTAGGTTTCTTAGATTCCAATCCTAACTCTGCTGTGGACTATATCTAGTTATACTCCCTCAGTGACAAAATAGGAACAATATTAATGTGTCTCAAACAATTGCTAAGTTTAACTAATGGATTTATAGAATGTTTTACAGTCTGATATCTTTCAAATGTTATATTGTTTCCTATAGTATCCAGAAACAAAGCTATTACTTCTGTGCTCCAATTGTATACACATATTTCAACTCTTTATCTCAGTGAATGGAATTTCTCATCATCTATTTATTTGTTGAACATTACTAGTGCAAAAATAATTAACTCCTTGCTCATGCAACTCTCCCCTGACCTACCAACAAATCCTATCAGCACTACCTTCAAATTCAGCATGATTATATCACATCTTCTCTATTTTGGTGTAAGTTACTGAATTCTTTCACCTACATAGTTTTAAAAAAAAAAAATTATCAACCTTTCCCTTTCCAGATCTGTAGTACAGAGTCTTCTTTCCTTATTGCTGTCAGAGTAATTTGCTGTCAGAGTAATTTGATAGGAAAACTTGATTTTCTTCACTGCTCAGAACACTCCAGAGATCTCTGATGGTGCTCAGAGTTCAGGCCCATGTCCTAGTTAGCATTAAGATCTGGTCTCCTTCCTTGCCTCACCATTTACTATGTCTCCCTTTAGTACTCCGCACAAACTCCTGCTCCTACTCCTGCCATACATGCTCTGTAAAGATCAGCTTGTTCTGGTCCCTCATTTAAGTCAGATCTCAGTCTACACAGCCCCTAATTGAAGAGTACCTAGGGGCCTTCTTACATAAAATAACATGTCTGCCCAATCTAACCCTTGAATTTTTAAATATATCCTAATGTTTCCATTTTGTACTATACTTGTTTTTATGGTCTGTGCCACTCCCTGAACATAGGCTCCACGTTGACATGGCTTCACTACTCACTACTTTATCTCTGGCATTTATAATAATATTCAGTAGCTTCTCAAAAATTTTTTAATGTTTTTTCTTCATATACTGTTAATTCCAAATAACCAAGTGTGTTAGTTGATACACTGTGTCAACTTGGCTGAATGAGCCTGGGTAGTTCTCAGTGTGGGGGTCCGGCCCTGCAGGTGAGCGGGGCCCCACTTCTGTTGACAAGTTCCAGTCTTCAGAGGAGCTTGACCTTTTGAAGCTGCAAAACTTTGGTGGAGCTGGTGTTCGCAGTCAATGTAGAAGGAAGACAGAAGCTTTTGGACACTGCAGCTGCTGCTCGTCCTCTACTCTTCATTGTTTTCTGCCACATGAACTGCTGTCGTTTGCCTTGGAGCCAGTGGAATATGGACTCAATCCTGCAGTAACTGTAAGCGGAATAAACCTTTCCTTTGTTCATTTTGACTGTCGGGTATTTGTCCCAGCAATGAGTAAAAAAGTAACTAAGAATGTGGTACCGAGTGTGGGGCCGTTGCTGTGGCTATACCTGACAATGTGGATTACAAGCTTTTGGGAATGGCTTATGAGACATCGCCTACAGGCAAAGCGTTTGAACAGCTTTGGCTATACTGTGCGGAAGCTTCTGGTCAGAGCTCAGATCAGAGGCTGATAGGAAGCCTGACTGTAAGGACCAGGCTGGGGAGGTTTCTGCTGGGGAGAAGAACAGCATTGGTTGTTGGACAGCAGATAACTTGTGTGATGGCTTGGCAGAAGATTTGTCTGCATTTTGCTCCTGTCCAGAGATTTTGCCAGAGACTGAGATTAAGCACAGTGGACTAGTTAATCTTGAAAAAGAAATTTCAAAGCAGCCAAATATTGGGGCAGTGGTGTAGTTGTTGTTGAGAGCTTTTAGCCAGATTTATGTTAAGAATGAAGAGCAAAGAGCCCAAAAGGGTGATTTAAAATGTTGGTGAGTTTGACCAGAAAGAAAGTGCCAGGAAGGTTGTGAACTATAGGAAGACAAAGCTGAGCGGATTTCTATGGTTGAGAAGGAACAGGAGAGTATAAAGATGTCCTGAGGACATCACAGGAGGTGGCAGGTTCTTGCCCTTCGCAGCCTCAGAAATGCAGGGGTGAAGGTGAAGGACTTTGCTTTGAGGAAAAGGTCGCAGAGCTCCATCCAGAATGGAAGTGGCAGTCACACCAGGTTCCAGAATGGAGGTGGAAGCCACACCAGATTACAGAATGGGGCCAGCATAGAAAATCTGTTTCTCGGAATCAGGGTCAGAGTGCTTAGCAATCCAGGCACTCAACTCCTACAGCCAACAGAGGAAAACCTGGCTACTGCTCCAGCTGGCAGCAGACCTTGGCATCATCCACATGGTGATGGTTTTAGGCACATGCAGAATGCAAGAGCTCTGAGGTTAAGAAGGCTTCCACCTTGACTTCAGAAGAAGGCCTGGGAGGCCAGGCAGTGTGCCCCTGAGAGGGCATTGTGTGAAGCTGGAATGAGAAGCCTATTCAGTGGAAACCTCAGAAGTTTGAACAAGCCAGGAATGTGGATGGTCTATGAAAAGCTGCAAAAAGGGAGCAAAGCAGGCCTGAGAGAAAAGCTGTAGGAGCTACCAGCAGGAGTGCCATAGAGGTGGAGCCATGTAAGGCTTTTGGAGCCCACAACTCATTATAGGGTGCTTTGAATGGTCCACAGGGAACTACAGGACTTAACATTTGCCCTTTTAGGCTTTGGGCTTGTTTTGGTCCCAATTATTTGTATCCTGCTGTGCATAACATTTGGAATGACAATGCTTATCTTGTGTCTTTGCATGTTGGAAAGACACAGCTAAGAGTTTGCCTTAGATCTTGGAAGCTTGGGACATGGACTTTTCTGCATTGCTGAAACTGTAAGGACTTTGGAAACTATTAGAGATGGACTAAAATGTCTTTTGCATAAACAGATGTGCATCAGTCTTTGGAGGGCCAGGGGCAAAATGTCATGGTTCTAATGTTATACAATGTTCAAGTTGTAAAATGCTAAAGCATGTCTTTGTAAATTGAAATTGGCTTAAAAAGTATGTCTAGTTACCAAATTGACAAGGGATGGATTGTTAGTTGATACATTGTGTCAACTTGGCTGAATCAGCTTTGGCAGTTCTCAGAGTGGGGGCTCAGCCCTGTAGGCGGGGAGGGCCCAGGAATTGAGAAAGGCTTCCTGCACCCTGCCCCAATTCTGTAGACAAGTCCCAGTCTTCAGAGGAACTTTGTCTGCACAATCTAACCCCTGAATTTTAAAATACATCCTAATACTTCCATTTTGTACTCTATTTGTTTTTATGGTCAGTGCCACTCCCTGAACATAGGCTCTATGTGTACATGGCTTCATTTTACTCACTACTATCTCTAGCATTTATAGTAATATTTAGTAGCTTCTCAAAATTTTTTAATGTTTTTTCTTCATATACCATTAATTCCAAATAACCAAGGAAGCTATTTTTTTCCTAATCAATCCATGTTTCTACACCTACCCGGTTTTATACTAGTATTGTTTTATGCTATAACCCCATTCAAGACAAGATCTGGCTATGGTATTAGAATATTAGAGTATATGTTCTTAGAAATATCTCATATTCACAATCTCAATTCTTTCTTTTCAAAATGATTAGAAGTGCAAGGCCTCAGGCTCAGCTCCTGTTATCATATGCTCTGCTAGCCCCAGAACCTGGGCATGCCGTGTTGGCCACCAGAACCAGGCATGGTGATGCAGGCCTATAACTGCAGCACTAGGGAGGCTGCGACACAAAGACCACTACAAGTCTGAGCTGCATAGTTCTATCCAGTAGAACTGCAAAAAAGAATCCCTTGGAACCAAGGAGTGTAGAGAAATCCTAGTGAGGGGGAGAGCTAGAAGAGATTTGTCATATTTAGCACAGCTGGTGGAAATCTTTCGGGGGAAAGACAAGAGGATGGAGAAATAAAGATAAGAGACACAAATGTAGAAAGCTGAGGTCAGCTGGAGCCCTCTCTCTGGGTGACAGAAAAGGGACTGTTCAACAACCACAGTGTGTTTATATATTTAGCATGTTGAAGTCAGGTGAAAAACCTTTTGCCTAACAACCTGCTCACTTCTTAACGCCTGAATTTTTGGCACTGAAATACCTGTTTGCCTGGGATACTTTATGCCCTCAAGGCATATTTTGAGCTCTCCACTCCGCAGCTGTGAACCATACTAGACCAGCCACTCCTAACAGAGATTAACCTTTTTCTGTGTATGAATCAACACTAATTCCTGGCTCACACCCTGGGTGTACATGTATGAAGTATAACCAAAGTATAGCAAAGGCTTTGATAACTACTTACTGGGTAAGACTGTGGATACAGAAAGGGGTCATCTCACAGAAGTGAGGAGTTTGGATTTCACTTTCACCAAAAGAGGAGGCCACTGTGGAATTTCAAGCCAGGATTTTTAAGTAAAGAAATTAGATTTCATCTAATTTACACCACTCCTGGCCAGCTGCAAGTGACTGTCCTCAACTCTCTTTTGGCCCCACTGTCATACTCTTTGTTAATGCTATCTGATAAATGCAGGAAATCCTTTTGGATAAACTGTCTCTCAACACACTTCAGGCTCCTTTACTCAGGATCTACATGCTGTTTCCTTGTGACAGTATGGCTCTTTTCATACTACTATCTCATTATCCTACCATCACAAGCCACTCAAGCAAATCTTTGATTTTGCATTTGTCAATATTAAGAGAGGGACCAACTCCTTTGTTCTGCAAATACCAGGGGAAACATCACTCTAAGTGATTTGCAGAAGTTCCCATTTATAAGGGAAACACTGCAGCTATCCACACTTCCTAAAGAAATCCTCACTCTAGAGAACTATCTGCCCATATATACCTTGATTCACAAATGTTTTTGTTTGCAAACAATGTGGTTTGCAAACAGAACCATGTAGCAGAACTTTTTCTTCCTGAATCCTGAATAGGGTGGCAAACATGACCTTGGTTATCTTCCCTGCACAAACATGAATATAACCATCTTTTCTAGACTCATGGAGCAAATTGTTTGTAAATCTCTATATATAGATATATAAATATATAGATATTGGATGAAGACATACTGAATTTACTGATACAAATAAAAATTGAGACAGGGCATGGTGGCATGAGTCTGTAATCCGAGAACTTGGGAGGCTGAAAACAGGAGTATCACTATGAGTCCAAGCTGTATAGGGAGACCCTGTAGACCCTGTACTAAATACATTAAAAAAAATAAATTTAAAAAATTTGATTACCTCCTTTTGTATACCACTTTGATTAGATTATTGTGCTATTATTATAGCTAATTTTTTTTAGGTTTGTACCTTAGCTAAAATTCTAAGGATGAGACTATAATTTTTCAAAAATATTTCCAAAATAGATATGATTATTGACAATTATATGTTCCATTCACTTAATCAAAAATATTTTAAAAAACTTGTTATATGCAGATACTAGCCTAGACCCCAAAGACAAAGCATGAACAAAAATCTCAAATTTATAGTTTAGTGGGGAAACAGATATACATACACAATTATCCTCTATAAAATAATGTATAAAAAGTTACATGTCCTTGGGCCAAAGAGATAGCTCAGTAAAATAAACGCTTGCCTGGTAAGCACAGGATCCTGAGTTCAATCCCTAGTACTGCAAAAAAAAAAAAGTTACATGTCCTAATTATATAATATGAAAATCACTCTGAGGTATGTGTAAAGTTTCAGAAGGGTATAGTATCCAACCAGAAAAATAAAATAGTAGAAGATAACCAGAGGTAAGGAATTTAAAAGGCAGTTCAAACAAAAGATTTTGAACGAGGTAAGAAATTACCAAAGTCTTCAAAACAAGGTTAAGGACACAAAATTTGAAGTGGGAGTAGTGTAAGGAGAAATCATGAAACTCAAGAACATAAACAAGAAGTTACTGG
The DNA here is from genome assembly GCA_004027165.1 of Ctenomys sociabilis. Lineage (NCBI taxonomy): Eukaryota > Metazoa > Chordata > Mammalia > Rodentia > Ctenomyidae > Ctenomys > Ctenomys sociabilis. Next base: position 39,972 of record PVKA01018176.1, read on the forward strand.
AAGCAGAGTAAAAGGTAGTCTGCCATGCTATCTTTCTCCAGGAGGAATAGTGAAGGAAACTGTTATTAAGGAGTAAACACATACATTCCAGCCTTTTGCCCTATGGTAACTTAAAGGTCACTGACAACACATTTATAAAAATGAGAGAAAAGGGCTGGGGATATAGTTCAGTGACACACTGCCTGCCTAGCAAGTGCAAGGTGCAGCGTTTAATTCCTAGTACCAGAAAAACAAACCACAAAAAAATGAAAGATTTTATGTTTCCCAAACATGGAGATGTTATGATAGGAGGCGCCATCATGGTGGTTGTGAATAGGTTGGTGACAAACTATAAACTAAGACTTGATAGGAACTTATTACCATTCAATTAGACTGACAATTAATGTGACTGAATACTCTAACCAAGGTTAGTTTTGTTTTTTTCACTGTCATTGTTCCCATCAGGTATTACATGTTTTCAAAATTACCCTTAGTTTTGATAATCTGCTAAAAAAATAAAACATCCATAGAACTCATTAAAAGTTATTAAGTTCACTGGAAATTTATTATGAGGAAAATATAGATTTGAATCAGCAAAGGAGCAAAACAGTATAAGTCTGAAGAAGTACCAAAGAAATACCATGTATTCCTTTCCTAATCTCAATGTATGACAATGTACCCAAAATAACCTATTAAGCAGGAAAATGTATTCAAGCTTCAGTACACAAGAATTTTTAGTGGGGCTTCATTACACAGACAGGATGGAATGATTAACCATATAATTGATCTCAATCTCCAGGCTGACACCTCAAAATTCAACCTAACTTACTTTGCTGATCTTCTAGCCATTGTGAACTCTAGGCCCAAATCATATCTTTAGAACATAGAGTATGATTGCATGATTCAAGCAAAAAAGACACTTTTACCTTATGGAATAGTCCAAGGGCTTAGAAACTATTATGATTGAAAAATATAATGATTGAATAATAAATATTTACCACAGTAAAAGATACACTACCATTCATTTTCCCTGTGTATTTTTTTGAACAACTTTCCTGCCATCATTCTTGCCACTTTCTAAAGCAGTTCTGGATGTATGTGGTCAACAGAAAGTCAACTAAATCAATTCAGAAATATTTACCTTAACTTTGGGGAAGATCCAAAATTTGCCCAGTGTCAGTCAGATCTGGTAAATAAGGTGGATAAAGACACCATTATGGTTTTTTTTTTAATCACTTACATTTTTTTTAATGTATTTGTTACAGGGTCTCACTACACACCTTGGACTTATAGTGATCATTCTGTTTGCAGCCTCCTCAGTGGTGGGATTAAAGGCATGCATCACCACGCCAGGTCCCAGTGTGCCTGGAGGTGGGGCCAGGTCCAGTAGGGCATGTAGTGAGATCAAACCCTGGTCCCTATGCTTGCCTAACCAGGTGCTTAGTCTACTGAGCTATCTTAGTCCACCAGTCCTTATGAGCCTAACTTTCACTGGATAGCAATGGGCAACAGCATTCACTTTTAGTTTTGATCATAACTTATAAAGACAATCACAGAAAAGAGCTTCTAGAACTGCTTCAGAAAATGGCAAGACAAAAAAAAAAAAAAAAAGCCGGGTGTGGTGGTGCATGCCTACAATCCCAGCACTTGGGAGGCTGAGGCAGGAGGATTGTTGTGAGTTCGAGACCAGCCTGAGCTACAAAGTGAGTTTAAGGCCAGCCTGAACTGCACAGTAAGACCGTGTCTCAAAAAGACAAAAAAAAAAGAAAGAAAATGGCAAGAACTGTGGGACAAATGTATCTGAAGGGTGGTGAGACATTTTGAGGAGGATTAGTAACAGTGCGACTTTTACTATAATAAACTTAAAAATTTAAACATTCGCTGTACATTTTTATCACAACTTTTACCTACCAGAAAGGGCAAAGGCCAGAACCCTTTCTGGACAAGGTTACATTCTTTAGTATATATCTGCTTGGGCTTGGTCATCTGAAGGCTCAAGTATGTATTAAGGTTCCCAGCTCACTCACATGATTTTCATCAGGATTCAGTTCCTTGCAGAACATTAGATTTCAGAGTCACAATGCACATTAGACAAAGAAATAAGAAATATAAATATATAAAGGGAAAAATAAATACATAAGGGTTTGCAAGGGAGGCTTAATAATGGCCAACCAGAGTCAGGTGGAAGAGTACAGAAGGGCTGTTTGGATCTCACTAGAGATCCAAAGGATCAGTTGGAGGCTGAGGCCTGGAGTTCACTGTTGTGTCCCATACAAGTTCATATCAGGAGCCAAAGGGTCAGTCATGGCAGGCTGGAGGTTCTGTGCTGGAAGCCAGGAAACAACATCCAGGTGAGGAGGGAGAGTAGGGCTCTTTTTTTTTTTTTTTTTTGTCTTCTTGAGACAGGGTCTCACTATGCAATTCAGGCTGGCCTTAAGCTCACTTTGTAGCTCAGGCTGGTCTCGAACTCACAACAATCCTCCTGCCACAGCCTCCCGAGTGCTGGGATTACAGGCATGCGCCACCACGCCTGGCTTAAGTAGGGCTCTTTTGAAGAAACAGAAACAAGCCTCCTTCTTCATTCCTCTTTATTGCAGCCAGGGTACAAGCCTATTGGTTGGTGCTGCCTACATGAAGGATAGGGTCTTATGTCTTCAATAAATACCTTCAGCCACATCCAGAACTACGCTAATCAAATTAATTGGCTTCTTACTCAAATTGACACAATCAATTAATGTCACACAATCAATTAGTGCCAAATTGACAGTAACACATTTACTGACTATTGGCCACAGTCTACTGTCAATTTTTGCCATCTGGGCCTATGTGATAGTTTACCTCCTCATACTGAATAAGTCAAGGAAACAAGAGTGAGGGAATGTTCATAATAAAATGTAACTTGCATTCCTCTGTAATTTTATTATGGAAATGCTATCTCTTCACTTATTAAAAATTCTATTATTAGAAACAAGTCATTAGGTTCAAGCACACTCAAGGGGAGATTACATAAAGGCATGATTGCAGGTAGCAAATATTACCTACACACCTATTAGAAAATGTCTGCTAAATAAGAACACCAGAGATGGAGATGTTTAAGGTAAAAGGTAGGGGGATAGATGACCTATCAAGCTCACATTGGTATAAGATGGAATAGAAAGACTTGCAGGAGGGAAAATGCTAAAGTCACAGAAAAAGCGTGTGAGAATCAATAGTACATTTTTTTTCTCAGATTTGTTCAAGGGTCTGTGTGATACATTAGATTATTAATGACTTCATGTTCTGAATAATTAGCTGAGAATCCTTTTTTATTATGTAGGAAAGATACATTTTTTTCTACTAACGGAAACTTCTACTTGCTACTAAAATTGTTTAAGCCATGAGCATCTATGCCACAAAGTAGTATTTGGAGGGTAAGAGATCATTATTACCACACAAAATTAGTATAACAAAATACTGTGGTTAGAAAGTGAGCTAAAAGTGAGTTAGACAGTTTATAGAAATATTTTCCAGTAATGCAAGACTAAAAACCACAGCTGAGTTTATCTATTTCAGTATATCCTTAGTGGTGGCCATTTGTATAGTAAGACTATTAAACTTGACTTAATTTTAGTCAGATTTTACTAATATGCTGAATCCAATTCTAGCATTAGGAGTTGTTATTATAATGTGATAAAATAATATTTTTTTAAGGAATAGAAGCAATGGATTTAAACTTTAAATAAGATTCAATTAAGAGTGATAAACTTTCCAGAACTGTGATCTTTTAACTGTTGGAATATATTATTTCAGTTGAATCTGTAGAAGTTTCCCTACTACTCAAAAATATAAGAATAAGGGAGACACAGTTCTTTCCATTTGCTGCAACGGCTGCAGCCATGAGTATGCTCAAGTTTTAGAAGAGGCCGACCTCCAGCGTCCTCTGCTGGGGCAGAAAGAAGGTCTGATTGAATCCCAATTAGATTAGTGAAGTCGCCAATGCCAATTGCCATCATCAGATCCAGAAATTGATCAAAGATGGGCTATTCATCCACAAGCCTGTGACCCTCCATTCTTGTGTGTGATGCCGGAAGAACATCTTGGCTTGCTGTTAGAGCAGGCACTTGGGCATTGGTAAGCGGAAGGGTACGGCCAACACCTAGACGCAGAAGAAGGTTACCAGGCAGCACAGAATGCGGATGCTGCGCAGGCTGCTCCAGAGATAGCAGGAATCCAAGAAGATAGACAGGCACACATACCACAATTTGTATCTGGTGAAGGGGAAGGTGTTCAACAGGCAGATCCTCATGGAGCACATCCACAAGCTGAAAGCAGACAAGGCCCGCAAAAAGCTCCTGGCTGACCAGGCCGAGGCTCGCAGGTTGAAGAACAAGGAAGTGTGCAAGAACCAGGAGGAGTGCCTGTAAGCC